>JUJX01000029.1:199661-397256 GCA_000800745.1 Diaporthe longicolla
ATAAAGATATTATTTATAATATATAAAGAAAATATATTAAAGATTTAATATTTAATAATATAATAATAGTAAATAACTTTTAAATAAATATAGTATTTAAAGTAATTTTATAAAAAATAAATATTTAGTATTATAAAAGAAATATTATATTATATTTTAAATTATTTAAAAATAATATATTAATAATAAAACTTATTTAGAAATATAACTTAATATTTATTAAATATAAGTTACTCTCTTTCTTTTATTTTTAATTATTTACTATTATTAAAAGTATAATTAAAATTATAAATATTTAAATATTTATTATTATAAAAATAAATCTATTTTAATTCTTTTAAAATAAATATTTAAACTAAAAAAACTTTATATAACTTTAATATATTTAAATAGAATATTTAAATATATAAGTTTTAAAATATTTAATTAAATAAAGTAGAAGAGTAAAAGTTTTTAAAATTAGAAGGATTAACTATAAAGTATATTTATATACTTATATAATAAAATATATTTAAAAAGTACTATTAAAAAATAAAAACTTTAAACTTTTCTTTTATATTTTTTAAAACTTATTTATATATTTATAAGTTTTAAATAAAGCTTTATATACTTTTATTATTAATAATAAATATAATAAAAAGCTTTTTATTTATTTTTTATATTTAAAGATTTAAAAAATAATATTTAAAGTACTCTAATACTTTAAAATATATATATATATAGATAATTAAAGTTTATTATTTATAAAATATAGTAAAATATTAAAATAATAGTTATAAGTTAAATAATTAATAATAAATATATTAAATAAATAAAATAAAATAATATTAGTTTTAAAATTACTTTTTTAAAAATATTAAAATTAAATAAAGAAGGTAAAAGAGTTAGAAAAACCTTTATTAAGAAGATATTTATACTATTATTTAATATAAATTTATTTTTTAAATTATAATTAAAAACTATATAAACTATAATTAGATTATATAATATATCTTCAATATTTAAAAAATAAGAATAAACTTTAGATATTATATAATTTAAATATCTTTAATATTATTTTTACTAATATAAACTATATTAAATAAAGAATAAGCTTTAAAGCTTACTTTTTAACTAAAGAAATATTTATACTTATAAATATAAAGTATATACTTTTATTTAAAAGTATAAAAATAATATAATTAAATGTTATTTAAAAACTTATAAAAGGGCTTATATAGGTTATTTAATAAGATATATAATATTAAATATATATAGAATATAGATTTTTATAAAAGGAGAGATTATTTTTATTTAAAATATAGTATTTAAAAAGAACTTCTTTTATAATAATAACGTTAATAAAAAGGAAAATAGATTATAAGCTTTTAAATTAAAGTATATAGTATAGCCTCTTATAGAATAGATCCTTATAAGATAACTTTATAAAAAAATAAGATCCTAAAGGATACTCTAAGGTAGCCTCTTATAAGATACCTAGTCTAGGTATACCCTCTATTTTTATAGGTGTGAATATCTAATACCTTAAAAGAAATTAATTCTCTCACAAAAGGGAATAAAAGACAAGGTAGCTGTCCTTAGTATTTTATCTTTGTACTGTTATAGGCATTATCCTTTTCTTAAGTGCTGGGTCTTGAGAGTTCACCACTGTATGAAGGCAGCATGTACATTCTATATGTATGAGGGATTGGAAATGCAACCGCTAAGGTTGAGCCGACGCTGCCTTCTATAATAAATGGGAAGTTTTGAAAGACTGGAGGGGGGGGTCTAAGTTCTAGAGGTGTCGGCGAATGGGCCATACTGAATGACTAATAAGCAGCCAGTGACGGCCCCAGTCGAACGCAAGCACACCTGGGCACTCATACCATCTGAGCCTGACGACGAGGGGTGCCTGCTGACGAAGGTTCGCAGAAAGCATGCTCGAAGGGAAAAATTGGCACCCGGGGACCAGGGAATGGGACGCCCCTCTCGTTAAATCTTACTGGTAGGCTTACGTGTATTGCTCACTGACATGTGGACATTTTCTTGGCAATCTGTGTGATTTACAATCAACGCCCGTGGACTCGAACCAGACCCTTGAGGTCCGGACGCCGGATGACGGACGAAGTACCTCGTGTTTCCAATCCAACCACTGTACACTCATGATAAAAGGACAACTCAAACTTCACAATCCCACTATCTTTCACCCGGACTGTCACCGCATCACCTTTTCCCAAACTCTTCATTCACTATGTCAATTCCGAGGACTATCAAAGCTTTCCGCCGCACGGAGGGCGACCTCCCAAGGACCATCGTCCAGACCACCGAGGCCGTGCCAAGTCCGGACGAGCTTGGCCCTCATGATGTCTTGATCAAAGTCCGTGCTGTCTCGTTGAACTACCGCGACGTGGCGATGCTGAATGGGCTGTACCCCGTCTCGATGGAAGATCGAGGAATCCCCTGCTCCGACTGCGCAGCCGAAGTCGTTGCCATTGGCAAATCCGTCCAAGACTTTGCGCTCGGGGACCGGGTTGCACCGATCTTCGATGTCAGCAATTTTACGGGGCTGGAGGACGAGCCTCACCGCGGACTCGGCGGGGATGTGGCCGGGGTGCTTCGCGAGTATGCTGTCTTCGAGGACAAGGTGCTCGTGAAGCTGCCGGAATATCTGACGTGGGAAGAGGTTTGTGGATCACCAGGTGACGTTATGGCGCTGCACGAATGGCTGAAAGACATACTAGGCTTCAACCCTGAGTTGTGCTGGTGTTACGGCGTGGCGAGCCCTCGATGGCCTCAAGACGAAGCGCAAGGACCCGACTGTCCTGTTGCAGGGTGAGTCTTTGATTACTAGTGTGGTGGTTCCAACATTGGAGAAGGGCGGGGTGCTGATGCCAAGGCCATAGGAACTGGGGGAGTAAGCCTTTTCGCCCTCGCATTCTGTATAGCCACCGGTACCAAAGCGATTATCACATCGTCCTCCGACGAGAAGCTCGAGGCGGTCAAGAAGTTAGGCCCGGACGTCCACGGCATCAATTATAAGACTACGGCCAGCCAGAAGGATGCTGTCCTTGAAATCACCAACGGTAAGGGAGTTGACTTCGTTATCAACAACACCGGCCCAAGCTCTATCCCGGAGGATCTCGGGTTCCTTCGCACAAGAGGCGGCACGGTGTCCCTCGTCGGTTTCCTGGCTGGCTTTGGGGGTACGTGGGAGCCTAGTGCAATTTTGGCCGTGATGCAAAAGGTCGCCAAGATCCAGTAAGTTTAACATTTGCAAAGCCCGGACACCGAGAGGCCGTTCTGACATTGCAATAGGGGTATCGCAGTGGGCTCCAAGGAGGACTACCAGGAGATGAACAAGTTCCTCGAGGAGAAGAGCGTGGCTTTGGGTCCCATTATAGACCGCGTGTTTTCTTTCGATGAGTCTGAGGCTGCGTTTGACTATCTTTTCTCTGGCAAGCATACGGGGAAGATTGTCATTAAACTTTGAGGTCGGTTAGCCACTGGCAGAGATGTGATAGCTGTACAATCCCTAACTTGCAAGCATGCACATAGGCTAAAAGACGTATGACCAACAAGTGTTCGTCTATAGTTTAGGAATGCCCATAAGCCGTACTATCACCATGGCTGACGGCTGCAGTAGCCGGGGGTCTGACCATAGTCCGGTTCCAACCAGGCTGCCCAGACCACTCACGGAGACGTTCCCCACAGAAGACTAGGGAGAAGACGAAGACGAAGTAGAGGCCAAGGCTGATCATTGCCATCACTAGAAATGTGGTCTGGACCCCGATGGACGCCACCATCGGGTTGATGTAAAACGGAATCACGAAAGAGACGACGTTCTTGAGACCGCCTATTAGGGCAAGGGCATCAGCACCCTGAGCGAGGTCTAAAATTCATAGGTTAGTTGCTCAAGTTTTGCACATGACTTTAAACAGACTGGATAAAGTCGACTATAGTAAAGAGGAAACATGGAAGAAGCGCAGGAAGTGATGAGGTTGGGTAATGAATAGCAACTTACAGCAGTCCACCGGATATGTGAAGACGACAGTCGTTGACGCCTGCATTCCGAAGACGAAGATTGCGAGCCCCACAAGTGGTCTGGGAGATGCACGGTCAGTATTTATGCGGAGAAAGGCACCCATGGGGCACGACTAGACTCTGCCTCACATAATATAGTGCCTCTTCTGTTGCAGTGTCACGCCAAACACGACAAGTCCGACAACTATGCACACAAGAGCTGGATACATTGCATGGAGCCTCATTTCTGGACGTCTGTGGCCCTTGTTTCGCAACGTCAAACGCCTCATGACGATGTCGCTGAATGGCCCACCGGCTAGTTCACCCAGCACGGCCCCAAGTAGTGGAGCGATGTAGACGAGGTTGACATTTGGAGCGGTGAGGTTGTAGTAGCGACGGAAGAGGATGGTGATGATGGTACCGATCCCGACGGACCATGAGAAAGTCCATGCGAACCAAAAGGCTGGTAGCCAACATGCCGGGTACCGGAACATGATAAGCTGGAAGCAAAGTCGATGAGTCACGGTATCACTGGATCAAGTTATGGGAGCTCTTACCGGTCTGAAAAATGCCGTGGACCATTTTGGTACCTCGGCGTGTTCGAAAGGTCGGAGTCTGACCGAGAGCCTCCGGACCTGGTGTTGCTCCCGCAGGTTACCTTCGAAGTATAATGTTTCGGGAACAAAGAGCACGCTGCCAAGGGTATTAGAGTTGTTGACCCTGCCTGAAGGTCCTTGTAAGTTGCTTACATGTAGATCAGGATCACGCCCAGGGCGATAGCAAGATGTCCAAATACCCAGTACCAGTTACCAGTACCCTGGACGATGTATGCGGCGAGAATCGGCCCTAGAAACGGTCCCAGTGTGGTCTACGTTGTCAGGGGTGTGTGCAAATAGTAGACCGGGGCGTGATGCTTACTAGGAGGGTCCACCATCCCATTTTCTCACCTCGCACATCTCTTGGAAATATATCTGCAACCGTGATACCGCCGAGTGCATGCACCGCACTCAACCCGAAAGCGAGGAGAACACGGGCACCAGCCATGGATCCGTACGATCGCGCGCAGGCACCCCAGATAGCGCCTCCAAGTGCGACTGCTGTTGAAGCGATGTACTGAGCGCGATGGTCAGCTGAGTTTGGTGATATTAGACAACGTAACCAATTCGAGTGAAACCTACAACAGGTCTGCGGCCCAGTGTCTGTGCAAATGGATTCCATATTAAAGGACCTGCCCCAAGCACCAATACGTATATACCAACAAGATACGAGATTTCCGTGACCGACTTTCCAAATTGCGCAGACATCAACCCGTATCTATTCCGAGCAAACACTTCAGTAAATCGTCATCAAGGCTGGACGGAAGGAATCTGGGCCGGTACTGACGCAGGGACAATGAACAGCCCAGCATATGTCCCAAGGCCACCGAGCAAGGAGATACAGGCCAAAATACTGTGCTTCTGGAGCCAGCTCCATGACATGGGATCATCCGAGTTCAGCGCAACTTCTGCTGGATTGTCTGACTCCGCGAGCCCGCCATTCTCAACGAGGTCAATGGAACTGGGCTTCTCCATGACAACAATAGTAGATATTATCTGGAGATGGGAAAGAATTCCTGATCTTAGGTTTTCCAGTAATTGATCTTTCGTTTGTCGACAATAGACTTGTGCAGGTTTGGTGATGATCACGGTGCACGACTACCCAGCGTCCGTAGCACGCAAGTAACATTACAACTCCCAACAGCGACTTATGGGAGGCAATTTTATTCGACAGTATTTCTGAGGTATGCCCACCGGAATGTCCAATATGGCTGACCATGTGAGACCTAAACTGCCGGGCGGACGGACATCCCGAGATGAGGGGCCAAGACCCAACGCTACATAGGCCTGGTGAGACGCCGTACTTGCTTCCGGTGGGGGAGCGTACCATAGTTTCCACCTCTCATAGTGTCTTCTCATGAGACCCTCAGTACTCGTTGACATCAGTAGGATGCAGATCCGGATTTTCCCCTAATACATTGCCACAAAGTCGGGTTACCCGCAGAAGTTGGACCGGAATTATCCGCGAGGTACTTTCAATTCAAGACATAATATTTGGAGCTCGAGCCTTCCCCTCAGAGGAGCCCTTCGACATACTCCGCGAGATTGAACAGGCCAGACACAATAATACTGCAGCTTTAAGGCGGACCATGGCGACTAACGGAAACCACACTGCTGATAGGGGCGCGAGCACCATTGACCCGGAGAAGTTCAAGAGGTTATTCTTCACGCCAGTGGTCCCCTTCCTGCACGACGACCCGTACACAATAGACTATGACGGCTACCGGAGCTTCATTCGCCGCTTCAGTAAGCTCGCTCTCGCTCCTTCGTGTCAAAGATCTAGTGCTGACATTTCCTCACAGTGCAGGATGACTACCTAGAGCAAGGCATCGCGATAATTGCGAATCCAGAAGCAGGGGAGCTTTTCACTCTGGAGCGGGAGGAACGAAGGAAAGTCCTACAAATATGCATCGAGGAGGCCGCTGGTAGATGTCCGGTCATCGCAGGAGTTGTGCACGTTCACACAAAGGGATATATCGAGACAGCTAAAGATGCGCAAGAGCTGTAAGCTACCCGTTCCCGATCTCAAACTTTTCACCATGACTGACGGGTTCCGATCAGTGGCGCGGACGGTCTATTCATCTTCCCTCCGATCGGCGCCGGCGACATCGTTGCAATCTGGGACTCGGACAAGTACCCGGAGATATTCAGCGACATCATCAAGGAAGTTTCCGCCGCCGTACCTCTTCCGGTGATTATCCACCCCGTCGGCCGCTACTCGATCCCCTTCGGGCAGGGCCTGCCCATCAACACGACCAAGGCGATCCTCGATGCGTGCCCCAACATCGTCGGCTGGAAGATGACTTACAACTTTGACGGGTATCGCAAGATTGCCCGCTTCCTGCAGAAATACCAGCGGCCTGTTAATATTCTTGCTGCTGTCGGCCACTATATGCACGAGAACCACGCCGACCGCATGTTCGACGGCACGTCGTCTGGTGCGTGGAACTACGCGCTCGAGCCGATGATGGAGCACCTCAAGGCGTGGCGCAAGGGCGATTGGAAGACGGCGACTGATCTTTGGGAGGGTGGTGGTCTTGCTGAGTTGCAGCAGTGGTAAGTAAAGATCCGAACTCCGTCCGCGCGGCGAATATTTCAGAGGTTTGGTCGACGTGCTTACTAACCGGATGACTGTGTAGCATATTCGAGGACATCGGCCGTCTCCATGTGCGGTATAAGACCGCGGTCTGGCTCCGGGGCCTCATCAAGACGCCTGTGATGCGGCCACCAATGCCCAAGCCTAGACTGGCTGAGATTCAGGAGATCGCGCAGGCCTTGGTCCAGGCTAATCTTCAGATTATCCCCGAGGCTGAGATCAAACAGACAATTCAGTCTCTCAATCTCGTACTCTAGGTAAATTTAGGTATGGCGAGCGCTGGACCAGGAAACTGAACGGGTGGGAGTTGCTCTCGAGGCGATCAAGAGGACATAACAGGACTAGACACTACCTAAATATGCAATGCAATTGGAATCGACATCATCTGCCGATAGTGACGAGAACTCTGCCATGATGAGACTGTTGACTAGAAATGAATATACCGGGAAGCAATGAATTGAAAGGTTTGATCGAAAATATGGATGCACGATTCGCCATCTAAATCTTGACGCCGACTCGGGTGCCACCAGGACCACCTGCCCTGGGAGTGGTAGCGGGGGAGTAGGCCATTGAGACTCTTCGGTCCTACATGCAAGATTGAACAAGCAGATACGTATCAAGAAAATCCGTTTCAGTATTAGATTGCCATGAAAGCCTTTTCGGTTGACATGTGCGGGTATAGTAACTGTAACCACAATCTTCAGGGCTCTTTAACAACCACCAAACACCTCATCGGGACCGACAAAGCCGCCATTGTCATTGCAGCCACTTATGAAGCGAGACTCAGTGACAACCTCGCCATCTGGTCCGCTAGTGCAACATTTTCCCTGTGGTCTTCGTCAGTATGATATATTTTTAGATGTCCCGACACTGAAGATGGAGTCTCACTGTTCCCGTGACTTTGCCTCCTGCTGCGGTGCAGATGTTTCCGCTAGGGTTGAGGGCTCCATTCGGCATGCGACAACCCAGAATGCGCGGCGCGGCAATCGCACCAGTGGCGCAGAGGAATACCAAAAGGCCGTTGAACTGCATAGTGTGGTCGGTCAGGAGAGGAAATTTTGTAGTTGGTTAAAGAGGTTTGAAAAGCACCCTGGTCGGTTTGCGAGTGCCCCTGTGGTCCTTGCTGGCTTTATATAGTGCGAGGCTCGATGAGGCACTAGTCATGCATAATAAAGAAGAGGCCATTTCGGGTGTCTAAATATTTACGCGGCCCCTTCGCCCCATTTTAATCAGGGGAGCGACAATGCCACTCCGAGGGTGCCGGAATTGCAAAAGTTAGCGGTTCTTGATTCGTTAACACGATTCAGGTAATGCTACTATAAAAGCCCGTAATCCTCTTAGGGATGTGTTTTCAATCCATTTCGGCATAGTTTGTATATTTTGAGCTGAAATCCTGACTCGAATTGTGTCTGAGCCAACAATGTGTGGACAGCGTTGGGATGAGATTGGCTTAGTTAAAGCTGGGTGCTGGAAGAAAAGAATAATTTGCCAGTCTTGACACCCTGTCATAAAAAAGAAGTATCACTACTTTGTCTGTAGGTGACAATAACGAGTCCTTGTGAAAATTCCTTGAGAGTTGTCAGCGCAAGTTGCATAGCTAACTTAAATACTGCGTGTCTCAGAACTTACATAAAAGTGTCTTGACCCTGTCATGGTTCAAACGTAGGATTGTGAGAACTGAAATATGGGGAACCCACTGGCATTGGCAAATTCCACGAAATGTGGTTAGCCTTATCCACACGCTCTTGCTTTAAGAATGCTCACTATAGACATGGTTGCCTACCTGAATGGGTATACCTGCGGCAAGAAGAACACTGACTGCCATGATGCAACAAGTCAACATATAATCACTGAGTACATAATTTGCGGTTACTTTTTAGCTCTAATGGATTGAACTACTACTTAAAGATGATTCTTTTAGTAAATAGTCCTGTTAGTTATAAGCATATATTGATAACTAAAGTTCACATCTCTAGAGCAGATCTCTTAGTTATTAAAAAATAAATTGGAACAGAAAACTACTAGATAAATAATCATATAGAGGCCTAAGAACACACCTGTAACTTAAAAGTAGGTGCTGATAAAGAAACAAGGAATAATAATTTCTTTTTTTAGCTAACTAAAGGAAGGGCAAGGTAGACTCTTGATGCATCTTAGGGAGTCTCATACATATTACACAATACTGTCACAGTAGTGATATAGAAAAAGCGAAGCTTTAATTCATGCTTAAAATTGTGAAAGTTTTGGATGGTACATGTGCTGGCTAAGAAACTTGAATCTCGTTCACTAGAAGAGCCTCAGAGGCTCCAGCTGGCCTGTGTGCAGCCATGGCCAGTCACCTATCTCATACCCTAGTCCTGTGCGGCCTTTGCAGAAGAGAACGAGGATTCGCAGGGCGGAAATCGGGGGGTACAGGGCAACAAGTACCCCCTGTGCGCCAACGTTTTTTTACACTACCCATTCACCATACAAAACAACAATACACAGTTATTAACTACACATATCTATTACTATATATATACTACTATCATCGCTTCTACTTACCCCTATTATTTCTTCTACCCTAGTATTTTACTACTTCTTATAATAGTCTACCTTTATACCTTAAGGTAGCTATAATTAAGGACTAGAGATATTACTATAATATTAGAAAATTTAATTCTAATAGTAAGATAATTAATTCTTAGAGAAGTTTAGTCTATATTACTAGTTATAGGTGGTTAGTAAGGGAGTATTAGTAGGGCTGTATTAGAAGTACTTAGTATAGGTAGTGTGTGTATATGTGTGTAAGTTAATGTTAAATAGGGCGCTCTGATTGGTCGGTGGGTACTTGTTGCCCTGTACCCCCCGATTTCTGCCCTGCGAATCCTCGTTCTCTTGCAGAAACCGAGGTTGCTGGGGATCTATAGAAGGCATATTGATCCGATCTTTTTCATCTGCCGTGTTGTTTGCGCGTCACAAAAGGCCGTGTGCATGCACAACGTAAGCAAAAGCCGAGTTGGACGGCGACGATATGTGGCACGTTCCGTTCAGCTCTGAGTAACACCACATGTGCACCAGTTCAGTCCCTCGCAAGTCACTTTGAAAGCCTCTTGCCTCGATCGAGGTGGTCACGAACATAGTATTTCAAAAGTAAGAGCGGCAGATATGTGCCCAATTAGAACCTGTTATTCTAATCTAGAAATTGCACATTGCCATTGTCTCACAGAGAACAACGTAGCTAGCATTGCCCAGCTCAATACATGCCGCTCAATCGGTACACTGACGTGCCCACTGCGTAATACCGCCATTTTCGAGCGTACATAAAGCATCAGACTACCTTCCTTTCAGCTCAATAAGAGGTTAAAGGTTGACATAAGTGGTAAGCTTTGGAGGTAGCAACGGATATTCAGAGCCCCGAGCCCTTCGACCGCATCCTTGAACATTTGTGTCAGACTGTCTCTTACTACTTTTTGGGGCCTCTCATGCGTCTTCAAGACTTTCTCATCTCTGCTCAATCTAAAGAGTTGTGATATATCTAGGCACTCAAGATGGATCAATCTCGCACGTTGAATACAAAACCTGCTAACCACTGAAGGGAAGTCTTCGTTTGAAGAACTGTTGAGATTACACTGCTCAGAATCATCATGTCTGCCTTCCACACTGGTAGCCAACACGAGTCGCCGGCTCCCAACACGAGAATGGGCACTCAACAGGCTGCGGCCACTCCTTCAGCGAGTGGTCGACAAGGCGACGCTGGCCCCAACATGGATTTACCCCCTAGGAGGAAGAATGAGTCGTCGCAACATGACGCCGCAACACTCTCTGAAGAGCCAGGCACCAGTTGTGATGGACATATAAGGAATTTTCAAATCATCAATCAGATCAGAGACGACCAAAGACGCATTGTCGAGCTTCTGGAACAAAAGTTACAACAAAAACCTGATATCCCTGAGGTCGCCAGAAGTTTGTGGGGCAATCCTTGCGATGCTTGGGCAGGTTCTGAAACTGAATCCAAAGTTCCCAAGGGAACCACCCTCGGGGAAGAATTCTTGTGTAGCCTTGCACCCCTCAACAACCCGAAAAGTCTCTTGGAGACTCGCGGCATCTTTCAAGAATGGGTTGAAAAACCTGGATGGTACTCATCACCCTGGAAAATGGAGTACATGGTTTGCCCCCAAGATATGGACATCAATAGCGTCAAGATCCAAGATTTGTGGCCAAAGTCCTGGTCCTTAGACGACGACCATATTTCCATGCAATACGCATATCCATGCTCTTTTGATAACCCGTTTGTTATAAAGAGCATGAGGTCGGAAGCATAAACGTAAGGCTAATTTACCTATACGATGGTTTGATCTACAAAGGCTAATTGGATATGTTCGTGTTCTCAGACAGTCCCGACGGAACATGAGGAGGGAAGATTTCACATTTCGGGTATCATCTTGTCCGTGACCATTCTTTGGACTCGAGGATCAAGAAATTCCGATTACTCACGCAACTCAGGCGATCCTCAATTGAATATTCCACACGAATCATCGAATTTCCGGCCGCAGCAGCAATACTTTTTACTGCAAAGGGGAAAGTATACTTACCAACAGGAGATCCAGAGTTTCTTGCTGGTCATCTCGAGAAATGGCGAGAAAGATCCACATATAATCGATGTGGTTTGAGACATTTCGAGACATCATACGACTTTGCTCCCGTAACTATCTACCCCGGTGAATTCAAGTATGGCGTCTTCATGCACTTCATGCGATCCTTCATCGTTGCCAAGTCTGGGAAAGTTTCGAATCTACATACCGGTAAGGTTTCGGGCTTGAAGTGCGACAGAGAGCAAGTGTCTGTTCAGGGATTCTACAGCCAAGATGTTGTTCAGCTCACCGAAAGGCGGTATTCTGTAGCGCTCAGTATTCTGTAGCGCTCAGTATTCTTCCGTTAGTTCACCCTTGCGGAAATTTCGCCCTGACAACGGTGGTTGATGGCGAAGACCCTAAATTATGGCAAGATGCGCCTGGCCACTCTACCTAAGGATCTGTTCGAGCGGTCTGTTTGGAAAAAGTACGGCATTCATCCAGCTGGATTGTTCACCGGGGTTGCAATGTTTCAACTAGAGATCTGTTGGTTTGTTGATTATTGGGAGCAGGACTGGACAGCGACGATTGATCGCATTGACCAACTGGTCTCCGTGAAGGTGATCATCTTGCCCTAATGATTAATTGATAGCAGGGCCGCTAACGTCGACTGTTCAGTTTGATACATTGGAACAATTTGATTTGCTGAAAGGGATCTTCATGAATACGAAGTCTGACGATTCGGTATCAAAATTCAAGGTACTGCAAGTCCTTGGACGCTTTTCCGACTCTGTGCGAGCTGCAATAAGCTATCTTGATACTTTGACAACGAGTGTTAAGAACCCATATCCCTGGGACTGTTGGTTTGAAAAGTCGTATCCACACTCTGACGATACCCAAAGAATTCTCCAACACAATTGGAGCGTCGTCCGGCGCCGACAACGAGATGCGTCGGCCGCCATTCTTGCTCGACTTGAACGCACGACAGGAGAGGTGAAGAGTCTCAGAGATGGGGTAAGTCCACACTGCCTAAAACTTCAAAATGAACAATTGATTAAATACACCAGCTTTTCAACGTCCAATCTATGGTCGAAGCTCAAAAGAGTAGGGCCCTCAACAAATACCTGATGGTGTTTACAATAGTCACCATTGCCTTCCTCCCTCCAACTTTCGTCGCGGTGAGTTAAAGGCCTGTGTACTCGTATCCATCATCGCTAAGATTCAATTTGGTAGACGTTCTATGGCATGGATCTTTTCCACTCATCCACCACGGTAGCCACTCAAGAGTCTTTCTGGGCAGCTTTGGCAGGAGTGACAAGTATCACGTATGTGATGGCTGCTGTTGGCATATTTGGTTCTAGCATTCCCAAGAAAACAAGGACGGAGTGGTTGAGAAGCTTGAGAACTCGTGCTGATGGTATGAAGGAGCATCTGAGACGTAAGAAGCAGCAGCAGAAGCCCGATCAATCTGAAGTGTAGGCCAAGGAGGGTTGTGTCAAGGCACGACATTTATCCTGACATCGCGCTGAAGAGCCTGCCTCAGTCAGCCAGATCAGTTCAATTGCTAGTATTGCTGGTCCACTCCTTAGAGGCGACCTCACTTCCAGGTGACGGGGCGCCGGTGCTTCTACATCAACCTCCCTATTGGAGGCGACACCATGTTTTGCATGCTCGTTTTCTTCCGCACTGCTTTCATGAATGCGCCAAGGTCATCTATGGTACCCACATCAAGGAGGTTCTCATGAGCTTTGACCCTATTGAATCTGTCTTGATCTTCTGCGATGTCCTCTGTTTCTGTCTGGCTGTTCAGTGGGGACGTGTGGCCAGGTAATGAGACTCATCAACTGAAATTGGCTTGTTGGTCGGCTGCAAGATTCTCATGGCCATCTTCTTCATTGATGAGTGGTACCAGGGAGACCGTGCCCTGATTGCCCAGGTGTGTACCGCATATTGCGTGAGATGCCGATTGGCGCTTGTTCCGGTTTCATTGTTTTGTGGGTCCCCCTGTTCTTGCAGGCCAGCGAAGTCGCTAACGCGTGGCATAGCCTCAATGGTGGTAACATCGCCCTGCAGTGCAGCCTGCCTGCCTACTTCCAAGCGATTGATTCAAGGTGATTCGGCTATTTAGAGCGGCAACGAGATAATTCTATCAATCCTTACAATAGTATAAAAAAGTATATAATACACTAGCGTTTTACCTTACCTTTAGATAAAGAATTAATAGAAATTCTTTTATTATATAAAGATCTATTATTTATAGTTAAATAAAGATAAATACTTTATCTTCCTCCCTTATCTTTAATAAGTAAGGTAGACCTAATATATATACTATTTATCTCTACTTTCTTATAGATAGGTATATACTTTTAATTAAATTTAGGCTCTAGTGCGTGAATCTGAACTAAAGTTGCTACTAAGCACTTTCTACTGGTTGTATTAGGTGTTATAGGGAAATTGGGATTTTTCTAGCTCTTTCTTCTTGCTTGAGGTGTCTTCGCTACTCTGCCAGTGGGTGTTGTCATGATCTACACCTTCGACCTCGACGTGGGAAGCGGTTCTATCATTGGTTACCAGATTCTCTGTGGTATAGCGCTGCGGTCTGGGCGTCTGAACTCCCAACCTGGTGGCCACAGTTACCAGTCCTGCGGAAAACATGTCTATAGCCGTCTCTACTGTTTCATGTGAGTGAGCCGATGCTGATGGGATGAGGTGGTTTCGTCTAACTTCTCGCAGTTTTCATGCTCCTAGCAGGCGGCTGCGGCGTCGCCGTGTCCGACGCTATTACAAACAACATTCCATTGCAGAAACCACCTCATTATGTGCCAGGTGTCAATCCTGAGGCTGTCCTAGCCGTTGGTGTGGCTGGAATCAAGGATGCCTGCGTAGGCGAGGTACTGATCGGCGTGAAGAAGGCATATCTGTATGGCCTGCGCTCAAGCTGGGCGCTTGCCATTGCTGCCTTCAAGTTTGGTGTGACATTCCTTTGGGGTCTCAACCCAAGGTTTCCAGGAAGGCTCACCCTGCAAAGTAGGAAGACTACACAGTCAACTTGAAGAGAAGACTTGAGCGGCGGAAGTGCAACCAAAAGATCGGTTGCTATTGTGTGAGTTCACAAAGCCGACATTGGTGGTAAGTAGAAGTGTCTACTGCACTCGTGTCAGAATCATACAATTACTTGTGAGCGATCAACAATCTCAAATGTTCCCAATGGAGAACCTACAGTTGTGGCGTCTAAGGCTGCCTCGTGAAAGTAATCAGCAGTATGGCAGATAAATAGCCACAGTCGAACAGTCCCCTCATGATACAGACTCTTCCCACATGAGAATTGACTTTCGAGCTTAGGTGTCATCTAGCCGTAAGGGACGATGTGTCTAGAATCCAGCTCTCATCTCCTCACCAATACTGCACGTTACAATCCCTTGATAATGGCCACTGGTATAATACACCCTATACTCTTCTAACGAAGCACAGAAAACTCATATCCTAGACCCCTGTTCACAGTCACTGTTACACAACAGTGATGATCGACATACTATATCTCATGCTTATTAACGACGTATAATAGCTCGGTAATATTTAAGAATTCGAGTACTAGGAATTTATAAGTATTAGTGAAATAAATATAAAGAATACTTATTTTTTATAGTTAAAGATAACTATTTATACTAGATTTTTCTAAAGTTATATTTAATATAAAAGTTATTATAAAACTAAGTATAATATATTAAATATAGTAAGATAACTAGTTTTTAATTATAAGTAATAAGTATAAGAATTTTAATTATATATAAAAACGAGCGGTATAATAATAAAGCTTTATACTTATAACGAATATTATATTTAATATTTATAAATATATATAAAAGTTTATAAAAAAACTATAAAGGTAGTTTTTTAAAAAGTATTAAATTTTATTATATTAATTAAAGGTATTTTATAAATATATTAATTATATATACTAGATATTTACTTCTAGTAAAGATATGGGATTAATTTTAATTATAATACTTTACTACTTTACTTATAACTCTTATCCTTTGCCTTTACTCACGGATATAAGCCAGCAACCGACCTGGCTCCCTAACGAACAAGGCGTCGTAACAGACGCCCGGCTAGCTCAATCGGTAGAGCGTGAGACTCTTAAGGAACCTCACGATTCTGAAAAGATACATCTCAAGGTTGTGGGTTCGACCCCCACGTCGGGCTCAATTCCCGGCGATAATCGCCTTATCTTTTGCTTTTTTGCTGATTTTGAAAACCAATCACGTCTGGGGATGCGTTTGGCACGGTTGTTTTGATCCCTGCTGCAGCGCTTGGCGGTGGCGGTGGCGAAGGTAAAGTGTGGTAGTAGGATTTTTAACGGTGTAGACAGTTCGCATGCTCTACTGAAACCTATGTACCGAGATTCCCCGATCATGTACCGATCATGTACCGTGCCAAGACCGAGGTTGGACTTTGTTACTGAGTGTAGCATTCATGCAGCTCCAGCTATTTGGACTGGAAATGCCTTACTCGGTGTGTGAGTCGGGATTGGAGACGGTTAACGTGTTAATCCCGCCCCTACATCTGGCTTCATTTTCACCAACATTCAGCCAGCTGTAGGCTTCGTCAGCTGTAGGCACCCACGTTTATTAGGTGCTTCCGAGCCTTCTATAGGTAAAGCAAATCACTGATCATATTTATACTACTTTTTACCTTTCTCTGCATGTAGGTGGAGAAAGCTAATTGATAGGTTTTGTAATCTTGGGTGTGAGGAATATGGACGTGTGTCTTGGAAAAAACGAGATAAGAGAAAAGGACTTGGGTATTAATTGGCTTCTATAGTTTTGACACTAGTTTCGGGATAGATATGCAATCAAGGAGCGACAGGTGTCTTGTGATTAATGCTTCCTTTAGGAAAGCAAGACTTTATAACATCTTCGAGAGCTCTGGAACCTAGGAATGGCATCGTCTCCAGAGTTAGTTCAGATTCCCTCACGCTGACCTCGAGTAGTAAGGAAGAGCAAGATATTCGCTGTGGTAAGCTTGCACGAGAGGCTGCTAGCGAGCATCCATATAGGTTCGCTTGAGATAGGAATCCATATAGATGTGCTTTGGTGACAGCTTTAAACAGACACAATGTTTTGGACAGAGGTGAAGTCGGTGAGCCCGCACGTCCGCGGATTTCCAGCCCCGGCGGACGGTCAGCAGCGCATTTTGACGAAACTTGGAACAAAACCGTTGCTAGGCTTTGAAGCCTGGTTCGTGCAGCAACGAGCAGGGGACTTAAGGAATGCAACAAATTAGGCTTCGGGCTCGGTCCCTTAACATCGGTCGCTACGAACCCAGAGCCTGCTCACGATGACTAAGGTCAGAAGCGCCTGCGCCGAATGGGGCTCCCCATCGAGGGCGCCGGCACGGTGCTCGCCCTTGCCGAGCACGTGGACCCTACCGTCAAGATATCGGTGCTCTATGAAGACCTCATCAACACTATCGATGGCGGCGTCGATGGCGAGAATGTCGACACTGCCCTGGGCGGCTGTGGTGCCAACGGCGGCCAGATGGGCGGTCTATTTGATGCGGCCAACCTGGCTTATAACACCGACGAGCACAAGGCCACCGAGGCCGGGCCGGATGGTGTTATCATCAACCTCGCCCGGGCTTCGATGTCTTCAGAATTCTCAAGAATCTACTGCCAATGTGTGTGTGTTGGGGAACTGGGAAACCTTTGAGGCGTTAGGTTTTGTCGGCGTAGTTCAATGTTATCGGTAGTGCAACGGAGGCAAGAAACATTATTCATATATTTCTCAACATTTGAACTTCGTCTGACCCTCTGTCAACCTATAGTCCCGTGCCGATCCTCTGCTAAGCTTCCCACATAGCAATGACTCGACATTACTGTCCATTGCCATTTCCAGCCTCTCTCGCCTGTCTCTCTTCCCACGCCTGCCGTCTCTCCTGCCACGTCCGTTGGACAGCGGCCATGTCCTCCCGAAACCCTTCAAGATACTCTTCGGAGTCAACAGGAGGCATAGGCTGTGGAGTTTGCCCAGCAGCGATTTGTTGAAATAGACGGATTATGTCGCCACTCAAGGAGGACGAGGAAATGTCCGCACCAAAACCTAAGCTTTGAGGTGGCTCGCGCTCATTGAGCGAGATGAAGCTTGGGTTTGGAATGAAAAGGTCATGGAATTCCGTATTGGATGGCAGGGGCTGGCTCTCGTGGACACCCTTAGCCTCGAGGATGCTCTCCTTGATTGTCTGTAGCCACTGGTGTACCTCCTTGATGTAGTCATGGATTGTAATGTATGGCGGTGATGATGATTTAATGGTAATTGTAGGTTGTACCTTGGGCCTCGATGTATCGCAGCAGCGCATGAGCCTCCGGCCCTCTCCATCATCGCCATCTGTATCGTTGCTGTCTCCTTGGGCAATATCGACCCAGATAGCTTGGTCGTTATCTGCATGGGGAATGTGCTCCTCGACCCAGGTCTCCTCCTAGTCTTCAAGATCAGACTGGGTTACAGTAATAGATGAAATTGGAGGCTTAGTTAATGATATAGTTGAAATTGGGTGGAAACTGGCCGGGCCTATCTGGTAGGGTTGTCTAGGCGATGTGCTGCTGGCGTTCTCGGCAACAAAGACAGACCCCGAAAGTGGTCCGAACGGCTTCCAGCGGATACGCTGTATCTGCTCTGAAGGTCTAACAATCTGTCCAGAAGAGGTGCGCTCTTCAAGAGATGGAATGATGGCCTCAGAAGTAGCCATGACTGCTGGATTACTGGAGCAACAGGGAAAAACGAATGCGCAGAATATTATAAGGTCAAAGTTGAAAGATCGGATGTGTCTGTCCTGGGAGGGCTGGGAACCCAGGTGCTTAAGTACCTAGATAGGATACTTAGTCTACCCACTTATTACCCACAATAGGTTGGTTACCTAAATAGGTACTTCAGTACGCGGGTAATCTGCGATGAACCTTGAAGTTACCCTGGGTTAGAGACCTGGAATCCAATTTTAGCGTACCAGACAAATGTGTTTGCCAGCTTTATTATTAGCACCTGGGGTTTTTTAGTGCTCCGATCTGTCGCTTGAATTTCCCAATGGACGGCCGTGAAATTCCATGGGATCTATACAACTTAATTGCACCTGCGGCTGAAATCCTCTCCACTAGACATCTTTTCAGCCTTGGTTAGTAGGTTTACAATTGCACCGAAGGCGGAGCTGCACCATGGCGCGAAAAATGGCACCAAGATTTTGGGGGGCGTACGCGAGATCAATCCCGTTCTTAGCGGGGCCTTTAGTTTGATGCGGCCGCCGGTGACAAGACCTTTCGTGTCGCGTGCTGGCTCTACGTCGGCTGCGAGTATCTCGACCGTGCGCTAGACAATTGGCTGGCAGGTCTTCACGGCAAAATGTGCAATCTATCTCCCCATCAATGGAGACCCGGCACTTGATTCCTGTGGCCGCCAATGAAACTAAAGTAGCCGGGGCGCTCGAACCGGTCGAACGTTTTTCTTATTCTATCATCGTTGTGCGTGAGAGAACCCAGGTGCCCCTTCCAATGGCAGCTATGGATTCTATAGCTCCCTGGTAACATAGCGTATCCCAGAGGAAATGACAAAGTCAGAAGCCGGATAACGCAGAGCTCTCAATTGTCATGGTGGTTTTGAGTCGGCAAACTGTGGTAATTATCGCCGTACCCGTCGACGTCCTGGAACCACGGTGGCTCACATTACAGGTCTTGCAGATTAACCTTTCTGCAAATCTCACAGATGGCGGCCACATCGGGGTGCGTGTCCATTGTGCCCTTCTTGATCAACTGACCGCTTTTCACCTGTTCGCTGGTGAACCGACGATTCGCCTGTTCATGCGTTGCATTGCTCCAGTCTTATTGAATGAGTCAAATAACGGCATCAAAGAGGCGTTCGCTGCGCAGCTCGTTGATGACAAGAATCCAATCTTGAATGAAAGTACTGCGTGCGGTCTTCCCGAAAGGTTTGCGGAAGGAATCGCCAAGCTAGATCTTCCCCAGGGTGCCGACAACGAGCGCTGCCCCGGTTCAGATTATCCATTTGTGGGGGGCCTTCTGGTGTGGTTGGTGCAAAAGGAAGGAACTCACTACGTTACAAGCAGCGCGACAGCGGCAAGTCTCGCAGCCTTTCTCCAGGTGGCGGGCTGGATCATTGGCGATATTCGTACTTGTAACGATCCTGATAAACAGCCTCGTTTTCGAGACGGTGTTACACTTGTTCTTTGGAACATGACGACCGACATCCCTCCACTTATACAATGCTGGAAGAGAATGAAATGGATTTCCCACGTGTCTATGTCGGCTTTGAATAAGGAACAGTTCTAGATGTTATTTAATGCGCTTTTATAGGATTCATGGATTGTTTACTTTAAAGGAAGATGTCACCTTTAAGTTTAAGATTGATATACTAACAAAGATGTTTTTTAATTTCCCAAAATACCGTAATTTCAAGTCCCGCCGACTTGGAATTCAGCTGCTACAAGCCTGTGCCGACAGTCACAGGTCTGCCATTTCAAATGTTGTCGACCGATAACTTTTTTTTTTTAGATTGGCTCGACGCACGCGTCAATTGAATTTCCCCTCCCCCATATAGCACCTTTCCGGAGGTGGGAAGAGCTCAAAATCTACAGTTCTGTGGATACACAAAACGTCTCGAGGGCTTCTAGGGCATGTGTGCGGGCCTTGAGCTGAGAACACTGAGGTCCCGCAGTCACTGTAAAAACAAGCGGCGATGGCAGAAATTATTCATGCATGACAACTAACAGGCAATGATGTGCCAAAGAAAATTTCCACCTACCATATGATACCATCCTCTCCGGGTCAGTCTCACCACACGAATGCGGGTGGAGTAGATTGCCTACGGCGATGGGCCGGTCGTTGGCGTCTGACGTGCAATGCAGCCTGACCGGGCGTCCACTTTGGGTCTTCGCAGAAACTTCACAGGGGACCACTTTCCCGGCCTGCAGCAAAGGTGTTTGGAGAGAACCTGGACGCCAAATTGCCTCACTCCCGCCATGAGCACCACTTGAAATCACAATATGGGGCTATTGGTAATCCCGACACCCACAGCTGGAAGATCATGTGCAGTCCACTAGCTAAGCATAGAAAGAAGAGAATTCGCAAGTCAAGAGACCGATGATACAGACATTTATCCCCTATACGCAGACCTTGATCTATGCTATGCGCTCGTTATGTATATATTGGACACACATCCATTGACTACACATATCCGCATTCTCCTCGTCTTCAGGGTCTGTTTCTTGTCGACGACGAGGTTCTCAACAGTTGGATCCACCCGTGGTAGCTGGTTGAAAGTTGTATAGTCCGTCTCTATCAAATAGACTGTCGTGAAGGAGAAGGTTTGCTATCGATCTAGAATAGTCAATGGTTGGGATCTCTCTGCACCGTGGTTCTGAAACCCTGGAATGTGATTGGTTGTCCGCCACGGTCTCGCACGTACCAGATGGAGACCAGAGCGTCCTAGACCATGGTTTGGAGAAGCAAGAGAAAATTCGTAAGCTGATTGGTTGAATACCAGTCTCCGGCGCCGAAGCCTGCCGGAGCCATCACGGGTGCCGAGGTGAGCCGGAGGCGGTTTGCGGGACGCAAAACGCCTCTGGCGAGGGTGGGGGCCATGGGCTTTACTAAAATTGAAGGCCAGAAGGCCTGCTAGATGAATAGCTCCCAGGGCCTCGGAAGAGGCTTGCCAACTGGTTTGGAAAAATCTGTAGGCAAGGGTGTAAGAAGCACTGGGTTGAATGTCGTGTTCTGATTGGCTGGCGGTACTCAAGTGCTTTATTCGTACCATCCGTGTTCAAATGTTCAGCCCTGAATTATCCGTTGCGATGCGACCATCCGTTCTCATCAAAAGAAAACTGAAACAGAGGCATCCAATACACCTAGGCTCAGTGAAAGATGGGCCGAAAGATTGAGAAAATTGATGCTTTTGGGTATTTTTACCGTTCTGTCTATGTTGCAGATGCAGGGCCCAGACTCGCCCCATCTCGCGCACATCCCGCCTCGCCAACTCCCAGTCAAGTCCTCCTGGCAACTAGATCAATAGTAATGCGTTGACGCACCCATCGTTCTCTTCGAGAAATAGTTAGCAAGATGCTATGGGTACAAAAGAGGGGGGGGGGTTGCGCGGTTGCGGTCTTGATCCGTATACATCCTGAAGAGGGTACAACAGTTATGGCAGAAATACTGACCCGGAGAGTTCGTTATCTGCGCCCAGCTAATGTTGATGTTAGTATTGCTCCTGATCCCAAAGCGTTGCGTCCCAAAGCATCCCGAAAAGATAAAAGGCGGGGATTTGTGGCAGTGTGAGAAGACATGAGACTCACCGTCCCCACACCACCTTGCCTGACGTGCTTGTCAAGCCTAGCTCCGATATATTGACCTCTTTCCGTTCTATTAGCCCTGCGCTCCGTAATCGCCGTGAAGAGTGAAAGGGAAAGGCGAAGTTGAGAAGAAGGGATCACGCATAACATACCAATTACAGTACCCTTTGTGAGCACCCCTAGCTGTGTGTACAGGGGATTTTGGCTACAGGAATCGAAGTCAGCTGTCAAAGAACCAAAGCAATGGCTTCATGCCAACACAGCAAAGAGTGTGGTCACAATGGTGTATGGTTAGGATTCATGTCTTGAATGACGGCAGCCGCTGAAGCCTTTCGTGTCAGGGGCAAAAGTTGGGGCATGTCTGTTCTCAAGAGGCAAAGAATGTCCCCAGAAATACTTACGGGTTCTTTTTGACCTGTTGAACCGCCGGGGCATGTCAGTCACCATGAACTTGAGTAATGGACCAAGGGATTTGGCAGGAAGCGGTTTGGATTTGACGCACCGACAGGATCGGAGCCTTAATGGTGACTCCTAGGGTGGGCTGCACCATGGGTCAGCATGCGAAACAATACAGATTTTGTGATGTTGGCATAGGGACGGTTCGAACGCCAACATGACGGTGGATATGCTCCTGGGTCCCGAGACATCGATGCTAACAGCCATCCAGTAAGGGAAAGAAGAGACGCACATGCGATAAGTGACAATACTTGTGTCGCAGTCCCATAGGTCGAATGAATCGCTCGTATTTGACCGGTCTCCCTGTACACCAGCAATCAATTAGCCGATGCTCCAACACGATCCCATCGCGGGCTTGAGAGAGACCACCGCAGTAGGATAGCGGGTTCGAGGGGTTGACTTGCGTGTGAAATCCTGGCCGACAAACGTAGGCTTGGTAACCATGCGCTTCCAGCCCTTCTTCTGCGTCTTCTTGCCCGTGTTGATGACCTTGAACATCTCCTCCTCAGAGATGCCGCGGACCTTGGGGAGGGGCACGGCGAAGCGGGCGGCCTTCTCGGCGCGCTTGTTCTTGATGGCGGAGCTGATGGCCTTGGCCGAGGTGGCGTCCTTGCGGTCGAGCAGGTAGGCGGGGACGGGGTTGGCCGGGTCGTTGTCGGGCGCCGCGCCTTTGACGTTGCGCTCCTCGTGGGCCTTGATCTGCTTGCGCATCTGGATCTTCTCCTTGTGCCGCTTCTCGGCGTACATCTTGGCGCGCAGGCCGCGCAGGTTCTGGGCCTTCTCCGAGGCCTCGTGGCCCTCGCGCGCGGTGCGCTTGCGGGCTCGCTCTTCGTGGTCGAGGCTGCATCATCCGTCGAGGACGTCGGTCAGCTGCTGCCCAGAAAATGTGCAGTAGGGGAGAAGTGAAGGGTCTTGCTTACCGACGGCCGTGAAGGCGTCGCCATCTATCCATGTACTCGTTCTGAGGCATGGTGGCTGTTGTGGTTGGGAGTGGCGAATGTAGGTTGTGATGTTAGGAACCTCAGTTGGAGGTTGTCAGCGGCAACAAAAAGTTCGAGGGACGATGTTGGATTGCAGCACTAGCAGATAAGATAATTGGTGGGTCCGTTTGTGGGGCCGCGCCAATGTCCAGGGGTCCGTAAGAGTGACTTACATAAGCTTCCGTCTTGGCAGGCAACTCAGCCGCGCGCTTGAGAACACCTCCGTTTTGCCCAACCGCAAAAGTGCTGGAGTGAGTAGTCCACGACCCACAAACACCTCTCAGTCCGCCATTTCTCATGGTCTCTGCTGTCCTCAATAGCAGGAACAGGTCAGTAATTACAAAGGGAAGCTGCCCTGGTCGACCGGTCGGGTGCATGGTGCTGGGCCAAAGCCCCGTTGTTGCGCCACAGGTACCTAGGTACATCCGTTGCGAGACGCTTTCTTGTGGCGCCGTGGCGGGGCAACTTCGTGGATGCGGCTGAAAGTCTAAAGTGGTCCTGCCAACTTTACTCCGTACCTCGCAACAAACACAGTCATCTGCTTGGAGCGGGGTAAAATTCAAAATATTCAATTTTTCCTCCGCGATCCAGGATCAACAGATGATGTGTTGAACAAATACTAGCTTGTACCCAGGCCGAGTGAATCGGACATCATTTCTCTTGCATAAAGCCGGTTTCAGCCAGCTTCACCAAGACTCTATGACAGCGCCTCACCGCGAACCAGCTCAGTATCCACATCGGTGTCACAGCTGCTGGAGAAAGCTTGAATGGCATCGTCGTTTACCAGCACCGCGAATATGTTGGAGCACCTTGCGCTTAAGGATGAACTCGGGCTTGATGAGTTGACATGATGATGCAAGTCAAATACATCATGAATACATTGATCGCTTCATGAATTCCACATTCCCAGTTCCTTCAATCTTGCGATCTGGAATTGCTCTCTTCCACCCTCCTGTCTCTGAGTGCTGCCTTCGACGCGGGTGAACAGGTGCAATGTGCTCACTGGGTGTACACTAAAGCTCGCTAGGGGTACAAAACTCATGGATTTTGAAGAATCCTAGCAAGAAAATACAATCACGCTCAGCCTTATAATACCGTTGGATCTAAACTAACTTGCTATCCATTATTTTTTTAATGAAAATATATGAGGATAAATGTTAAATATATTAGAAAGTAATAAAACTGATAGCACCTGAGCGATAGTAGTGCAGAGCGGGTCTCGGCGGCAATCGGTCAAATTCGTACCCCTAGCCAGCTACTATGCCCCTGGCGAGCTTGTGTACCCCCTGTGAGCTATTGGCTGTCTTTCTCGGGTTTGTCGGATTTCTCGCGTGTCAGACGGATTCGGATTCCTGTCGTATTGAAAGCTCCATCATTGGCTGTGGGTCTGGGATTAATGTGGAGTACCCACGTATTTGTGCTTGCCCCTGTGACATTTTATCCTTCAGAGAATATCACCACAACATTATAGTAAGTGCTTGTAGTGTTATTTGCCCCTTTGAATTGAACAGGTGCGCGGAAAATTCCGTTGAAAGACGACATTCCGAGCTCACGATGGTGCTTTTGTAGACGGCTAAGTCTCGGAGAACTTGTCTCGTCACACCGAAGTGGCGCCCCCTTCCTCAGTGATCCGGTCCCTCTATGATATTTATCGACGGTGTTGCCTCAAACAACCTTGCAGGCGGTCAAGTTCCCTGACAGCCACTAAACGACCCGCTCGTCCCAAAATAGAAAATGCAGGTGGCCCTCGTCATACGAGCATGGTCCTTCCAAATCGCCGAGAACGCAACACCCGAAACCTTTACTGTCTAAGGGCGTGATGCTCGACAAAGTCAGTTTGGCCAAAGCCAGTCTGAAGTGACTTCCGTACCAAGCCCAATATATATAAGCGAGAAGTTACTCACAAGGGTCTAGTATAGGGCTAGTTTTAAGGTTGGTCGCCAGACTAGCTTTACTAGACTAGCTTTTACTAGACTAGCTAATAAACTCTAGTTTATAGACTAGGAAAAAGCTAGTCTAAAATCTAGAAAGTATATAGATCTTTACTAGAAAATACTTAAGGTAGTATGGAAATTATAGTAGGGTAAGAGGTATATACTAAGTCTTAATATATATGTGTTTAAATATAGAATACCCTCTATGTTTAAAAAGAAATTCTAAAAGGGGTATAGTATGCCCTGTTTCTTTACTAGACTAGGTTTGCCTACACTGGGAATCGTCGAGCATCTGGCCCTAAGTCTCCTATCCATTTGCAGTGAATATCCAAAACAGATTTTCGGTATATGATGATGATCATCTTGAACGTGTGCTCATCTACCCGTGCATCGACTTGCACCTAATGGCTTCACGAAAGCACCACAAAAAGTCCCCAAAAGGCTGCCGGGAATGTAAGAGTCGCCACATCAAGGTACGTTGCCATGGGCAATGGGCTGCAGCCGCGATTTCGAATGAGTTCGTATCTCAGTAGGACACTAACCTAGCCTCTCAGTGTGATAAAGCACGACCCGTGTGCGGCTGGTGCTTGAGAAAAGAGCTGAGCTGTATTTATGGACAACCCCCAGCTACGACGTCGTCGCCTGACCATGAACACCAACATTGCCTTCCCGAGCTCCGAGAGGGTTCAACTTGCACCTGTCGGTCGAACTTGTCCTCGCCTTTGGGATCGACTTCTCCAGTGCCCTCTTCATCCTCTCGAGAACAGGCACAAACAATTAGTCCGGCTCTGCCATCATCAACCGCCAGCGTTGCGCCGGCAAATATGGCGCAGTTAGAGTTATTCCACCACGCTTACAGTCAGCAGCTTCCTCTACTTCTGCCCCACAATGATGAGCAGATCCACTCAAGTTTAACGGAGGCTGCTTCTGTATCACCTTGTCTGATGAACGCACTGCTGGCGTGAGTCTAAATTTCCTCTTCGACCAACTTGCCGCCCGTTATGTTTCTGAATCCTCCAGCACATATTCCTTGAACGCCGGTAGCAAGAGACTGACAAGACGAAGTGTGGCAGCCTTGCATCTCTCTACTATCCGGCCAACACACAGAGCATACTATCGGGACCAGGCCGCGCAGTTGCACATACACGCCTTGAGTATTTTCAACCAGCAGAAACCGCAAGTTACGTCTGACAACTGCTTAAGCTTGATCATGTTCATCCACCTCACTAGTCTGCAAATGCTTTACGAGACTACCGAGAGTTGCAACAATATCGACACGTTGGAGCCACTCGACCGCTTCTTGGAATATACCAAGGTATACCGAGGGGCCGTGTCAATAGCCAAAGAGGCGTGGGGTGCCCTTCTCCAGTCCAATCTCGCGCACATATTTACTACTGGCTCCAACCTCGCAGATCACAAAACGACCGAGGGCAGTCCGATGCAAGCGACTGGCGGGAGCCAGACGACACAGCTGCGGTCTGTCATCTTGATCAGTCAGACCTTGGACCGGGAGCACAAAAGGCTCCTCGTCGAAGAGGTCGACAGGCTGCAGTTGATTCTAAGCTCCACCGAGCAAGAATCAGACAGTGACGCCCGGGGCGGGGAGCCCTACAGCTTTCGTAGCTTGAGTCTGATACATCTCTGGCCTTGCCTGGCTCACGAGTCCGTGTTGCAACTCCTGTGGAATAAGGCACCCGAAGCGCTGTTGATGCTGGCGTATTATGGCGTGCTGATGCATCAGAACCGCCATTTCTGGACGTACGCCAATGTGGGTTTTATGCTGGTGCGAAGCATTGCTCGATATCTTGGTCCTGACTGGCAGCATTTTATGGCCTGGCCGCTTGAGCAGATAGATTGAGACCTAGTAATGAGAGAAGTTTCGTCTTTTTAGGGACACAAGGCAGAACGCAAGCTTTAACCAGAACCATAACTAGTGTTACTAGGAGAAGTTGAAATGCAGCAAGAAATTCAATTGATATTTGTAGCTGCTAAGTGACATGCAATGCACTCACTGAACTCGGTAATTGTGATTAGGAGTTATTATAAAATCCATACATAGGTACTTAGTTAGTAGCTCGGAACCCAGCCAATCTCCTCGATTGGCCATCTGATCCAAAGCCTATAGCTTTCATCCAACAACGAGTAAACAGCCTGTATCAAATGCAGACCCAGCCCTCCGACCACCATGCATATTCTGTCCGTTTAAGGACTACTGCAAAAAAGGCCAGGATACATAGCGCTTCATTTTGCTGCTCTTTAACCAGTACAAGAAATTCGTCACTCACTAACACTAGCCAAATAGTGACCCCTCGGAAACCAACCTCCCCCGTATTGCCGGTGCTATACGCGATAGCCAGACTGCGCCTCAGATTTTCGAGAGTTTCGTTCAACATCTGCAATCTGACTGGATCCTCAGACATGCTCATATTTATATTCTCCGCCAAATCGTCAAGCACTTTTTCCTCATAACGGCTTGCCTGCCAAAGCTTGTGTGCATGCTGGCCGTGCTGGAGCAACGGGAGGATGGCTGATTCTCTCAGGACATCGTACTGGCTGTTGAGCAATAGCCGGGTTCCGCGAAACAGGCTGAGCCACAGGGGGATTTCTTGACCCCTTACGAGAAGGTAATCATTGGGGCCTTTTGGCTGGCCGAGTGCAAAGTAAACCGTGATCGTGCTAGCCAGAAAAAGAGACTCGCAATTCGCGGCGTCGATACTTGTCATCAAGGGCGACACTATAGAAAGGGATGAGTTGTGGTGCAGCATTGCCTGGGTGATGAAGGTGTCGCTTCTTTGCGTGTCATAGCGTCCAAGGACACACGGAGGTGAATAGTAAGCAATTGACGCCGAAAGGCTGCGCGCAGCTCGAGGACTGACCATGCTTAGATAACGGACGCGTGGATCTTGACCCGAATTCCCGATTCTTTAGAACCCTGTCCAGATTCGTTCCCGATTTCGACCCTCCCGCATACGAGGTCACAGAGATATATGACGACACGGAGATTCACGATGACGGACTTTCCCAAACTCCTGCGCAAGACTTGAAAACGTGGAGTGTGCGACTGAACATCGTGATCCAAGTGGTCGAAAGCCGCGGCGACGTACAGCCTTTTGTCGCTCTTGGGAATGAACTGCAGAAATATGGCCATCGAGTTCGTTTGGCCACCCATGCGGTCTTCGAGGAGTTCGTTATAAGCTCTGGCCTGGATTTCTTCCCAATCGGTGGTGACCCAGCAGACCTTATGGCATATGGTCAAAAACCCTGGCCTCATTCCAAGCATGAAAAGCCTCCGTACGGGTGATATTCAGAGGAAGAGAAAAATGGTCCAAGAAATCCTCAAAGGGTGCTGGCGGTCCTGTCTGGAACCTGATCCCATCACAAAGGTACCGTTCGTGGCTAATGCCATTATCGCAAATCCGCCCAGCTTCGGCCATATACACTGCGCCGAGGCTCTCGGCATTCCGGTACACCTCATGTTTACCATGCCGTGGACCAGTACAAGAACGTTTCCACACCCGCTAGCAAATTTCAAGACTGGTGATAAGGAGCGTGATCAGAGCACTGTCAACTTCGTCTCTTACACTGCTGTTGAGTGGCTCACTTGGCAAGGGTGCTGTTTCCCCTCTTTTCTTCCGTTCATCGTTAGTACTTGACTGGTGTTCTAATTGTGACCAGACTGGGGGATGTTATCAACGACTGGAGACATTCACTTGAGCTAGAGCCCATACCACTATCAGAAGGCCCTTGTTTGGCAGAAACACTTCGTATTCCTTTCAAATACTGCTGGTCTCCAGACCTTGTGGCAAAGCCCATGGATTGGGGGAGCCATATCGGTAATTTGGCACCAAATAGGCCACAATCAAAGAATCACGGCTAACTATCGTGAACAGTTGTGTGCGGCTTTTTCTTTCGAGACCCTCCATCATATGACCCACCTAAGAGCTTAGCGACGTTTCTCGATAGCGGGCCTCCACCGGTCTACATCGGATTCGGAAGTATCGTGATCGAAGATCCTCAGAGGATGACACAACTCATCCTTGAAGCTGTTCGAGTAACAGGCTGCCGAGCAATCATCTCACGTGGCTGCAGCAAACTTGGGACTACAGACCCGAATGACAGCAATATGTTCTATGTCGATGACTGCCCTCACGAATGGCTCTTTGAGAAGGTGACTTCAGTGGTTCACCACGGGGGCGCGGGAACAACAGCCTGTGGGCTCAGATATGGATGCCCGACCGTGGTAATACCATTCATTGGCGAGTAAGTTTCGCGCGCGATATGTGGAGCCGCACAAACAACTAACACACGATTGTAGTCAGCCGTTCTGGGGAGACATTGTTGCATCAGCGGGTGTCGGACCGAATCCTATTCCCTACAAGACTTTGACTGCAGATAATCTTGCCGCTGCTATACAATTCTGCCTTTCACCGGAGGTCAAGAACTCGGCACATGCCATTTTCCAAAAGCTTTGTGCGAGCAAGGGTGTGAAGAACGCAGCTCGTTCGTTCCACGCGCAGCTGCCCCTAGCACAACTACGCTGCGATATTCTTCGCGACCAGCCAGCTGTCTGGAGTTACAAGCATAAGGGCCTTGTCCTCAAGTTGTCTGGGATATCCGCCGAGATACTGGAGAAGCACCTCAAGATTGATCGAAAGAAGCTTAAATTGTGAGTCGCCCTTGGGTCGTTTGCTGGGTACTGTTTACTAAGACGTCAACTTGGCAGGCACTCATTGCATGAGTATCTGATCGAAAATCGGCGTTGGGACCCTGTGACTGGCACCACCGAAGCAGCGATTGCGACATATTACGGCATGTTGTCTTCCGTGGCAAACATCTTCATCAAACCCATACAGGTCTATCGCGCAAGTTCGAAAGTATTACCAACACGAACCACTGGGACTCAGAACCCAAATTCGTCATCCAGTGATGCCCTTGTTGCAAGTCCGGCAACCCCAACAACATCTTCATCAACAAATCTGAGCGCAGACCCTGCAATCCCCAGCCAGGCACATACTCGAGCAAGCACTAGTTCTGGCGCGTCAACCTCCAAGCCTAAAGTGGCTGCTTCTATGGCCCTGGCTTCTGCAAACAGTCTTGGTCAATTCTTCCATCATTATTCCAAAGGTGTAATGATAGATCTTCCCTTGGAATTTGCAGAAGGATCTCGCAATCTCCCGAGACTATTGGGCGACGAAGTGCCGGATTATGGGAAGGTGACGGACTGGAAATCGGGATTCCTAGTGTCTGGGAAAAGTCTTGGACTTGGCCTCGGCGAAGGCTTCGCTGATCTGGTTGTGAAACCATATAAAGGAGCTAGAAAGCATGGTGTTCTTGGGGGCGCACTAGGAGTGGTCAGAGGTGTGGTAGGCTTCTCCACCAAAGTTTCTTCCGGTACGTCTGTTTGTGTTTGTTCAAGTTCTTCGTCTTTTGGAGCTCCTGGCTGATGAGATAAACTAGAGAACGGATATTCGCAGGGTAAAAAACAGATAGTACAGGGCAACGTGTACCCCCTGTGCACCAACGTTTTTTAATACCACCTATTCGCCATACAGAACAACAATACACAGTCATTGACTAAACATATCTATCACTACACACATACCACTATCGTCGCTTCTACTTACCCCTATTATTTCTTCTACCCTAGTATTTACTACTTCTTACCTTATCTAATAGGGTGTTTCTTAACCGATCTAAGCACTGTAATCTCCTCCTAGGTCTTCTTCTTATTGCTGATGAGGTTATCGCTAACGAGGTTACTGTAAGGGGGGGAATTAGGGGGGGATTAGTAGGTCTGCATGTAGGGGGTATAAAAAGCACTTGGTGTGGGTGGTGCGTGGGTGAGGTGACGGTAAATGGGGCGCTCTGATTGGTCTGTGGGTACTTGTTGCCCTGTACTATCCGTTTTTTGCCCTGCGAATATCCGTTCTCATAAACTAATGCATTGTATCTAGCGACTTTCGGCATAGTCGCATACCCTGGCTTTGGGATTTACCAGAGTATCCGTTCAGCTGTAAAGAACAAGACGCGAAAGTTAATCGTTAAGTCACGCCATGATGAGGCCGCTCACTTGTGCAGTGATGCTACAGAAACCACACCAGATGATGCCGCCATTCTCCAAGCATTCGAGGCATTGTGTACCTCATAGTATTTGACTTAAGAACAAATTTCCTGTCTCGTTGCTGCACATATGTGGAAACTCTTTCATGTCATGTATTACACCAGGCGCCGTTTTGCAAAATTGGGGAATGAATGAATATAGGTCTTTTGTTTTAAAAGAAAAAAAGAAAAAAAGGAGCATTGTTACTCAGGTTGCACGTGTGCGCATGGTCTAGCTCACTGATATTCCCGTGTCAGCCCAACCCTTGTCTTACAGCCTGTCATAGTAATTTAGGCGTCAAATTCGCACTCGACTAGCACTGATATAGTAACTTCATAGGAAATGATGATTTACGTGAGAAACCATAAGCACTTGGTAGGAAATGCCCCCAAATCATCAAGCCCTCTGCCTTATCCCGTTTTGCTTCTAACGTTACGCCTTCGCATCGCGTGTGCAAATGCGTAATGTAGTTTTCATTTGCTCGCACTAGGAACAGAGGATAAAGACCATAACCCGTGATATCCGTGCTTGCTGTTTCCTCCAGGCTTAAAGACAAAGAACCGGGGATTGAGCCAGGCTAACCGCTTCCTGTCCTCCGCGCCGTCTCGCCACGGAAAGTCTCGAACTGTGTGTCATCCAATGCTTTCCCCTCGCTTCATGGAATAAATCTGATATATCTCAGTGATCATCTACTATTCATAGCAGAGCTCCAACACATCCATAGGATCTAGCGTTAGCTGCATCAGTGAGTCCCAGTTATCGTTGTCAGAGAGGCCGGGCGGGAATCGCACATAGGCTTCCTCCTCCTCGTTCAGATCAATGTCACATTTTCGAACACCTATCACATGCCGCATTTCATGAGCCAAGATCTTAGTGAGACTTTTGCTCCAAGGCTTGTGTCCTAGCGGCCTGAACAATCCCGGGCGGCGTACCAATCAAAGACTGGCGACAAGCTCAGCGGATGTGTTCAACCGTGGAGAGAGTCCCAATCCGGCATCCGAACAAGACTTGCTTTTACCTACTGGCAGAGCAGTATAAGCATGCCCTAATGGATATTATCCAGGACGATGGAAGGGACAAGAAAGCAAGAAATACTATATAAGTTGGGATTAACAAAGCTTGCTATGATTGTCGGAAAGTGCGTGTATATCTGGGCAGCAAATAGCATCACAGAAATAATCAATGCGAGACAATCGTTTAATCGAATCCCGGAAAAGTGTCTTTCATTTGCAGGTAACTTTCTGAGCAGCTGTTTGGTTACAACTTGTCACTTGTTCTATTTTGCCCAATTCCTTTCCTGCAAGACCCCTGTCCCAGCAATCTCTAGTAGACCCATATTGTTCATCAGATTAGTCACCTCCCAGTAAACAAGATCCACCCACTTGTGGGATGACTTGGTGCTGAGGCGGACGATGAATGAGATCAAGTCTCTTGTCCAGATCATACCGTAGAAGATAGAGCTTCCTTTACGGACCGCCGGGTGTGTTGGGGTTGGTATCCAGCCAGCGGTCACCGCGCGCGCGACAGGACCCGTACACACAGTAGAAATAACCACGGCGATTGTTCGCGTTGGGGGACCACATGACATATGGATTACCGACGGGACTGGCAGCCTGACAGGGTGTGCTCATCCAGTTCCTGACCGTGTACGCGGTTTGGCCCTGGTTCTTCCACAAGCACAAGCGGTCCCCGGGCTTCCCGTTGCAGACGTAGTTGTTGCCTGTCATCTCGGTCTTGGTGACAGCAAATCCACCGCTGATCCAGCCGAAGGCATTGGCATTCGCGGACCAGCCTACCGAGTAGGACGTGCCAGTGGTGGAGCTGATACCGCAATCTCTGTCGGCGGCACATCGCATTTCATCCTGCAATTGGAGAACGGGTCTCGGTCAGCCTCAAGATTACCAGGAAGAGAGGTTAATTCAGCATTAGGTTGCAAAACATACGCTGAGCTGCACGTTCATTGGGTTCTGGTGAGGATTCCCGTCGCCCTCTTTCCTGGTGAAGGAACGGATGTTGCCACACTGTGGTCCCTGACGCTTCTCCAAATCGCCGTTATCGTTCTTTTCGTTTAAGAGCATCTTGAGATCGGAAATGTCCAAGTCGGCTCGAGCCGTGATGTTGTGCCTCTCTTCGAACGCGTCCTCGGACAAGATCTCGGAACCACCTTCGAGGCTCATCAGGACATTCACCAGGTTGTCGCGGCCGCTGGCGAAGCATTCCTCGTGGCTAGCTTCTTCGAGTGGTTCGAGTGAGACGTCTTGCGGGACCGGAACTGTGCAGGAAACGATGGTATCGGCCGGGCTGTGCATCCGTGTACAAACAATTCCACCAGAGTACTCTGGGTCGTGATGGACTTGATAGGAGGAAGCTCCGATGGTGACATCCCCAGAACCATCTTCGTCCACGTCGCTATCGTTTTGCGGAAACATTAGTTCAGGTGCTGTGAGGCGAACAACCAGAGAACAAGTTTCTCTTCCGTCTGGGCGAAAATGAGGAAGGGCACTTACAAAGTGATGGTATTGCCAGCGAAAGCGCCCGAGGCTAGGCTTTTCGAACATGCAGACGCCACGCGGACAGACCGGTCGACTGTCCAAACCTCAGTTGAGGACTGCTGGCTCTCCTTGTCTATCTGGAGAACAATGTTCATATGGAGACCATCATCGCGTCGAGAAAGGGCTCCCGGGCTCGCCCGGGCACATATTGCCAACGCTAAAGTGGCTATCACCAGCTTCATGATCGATATTTGCAAAATAGGTATTGGTAGGGGAGTCAAGTAGGGAGTGATGAGATGGTGCGTCTTGTTCAGTAAAGTTCACTTTGGATATTGCGAGGACCCGAGACATTTTATATTATTTCTACTTCCGCTCCTTTCATAATTCGGCAATCATTGCACTGTGAGTTTGTAAGTGGCTGCACAATATTCACTTCTTGCAGGGCCAGAAGGGAACGTACATTTCCGCGAGAGTCTACTTATTTACATGAATATATGCGTTGGAATCGAGTTCAATATACAGTGTACTGCAATAAATGTCAGCTTTAGCAAACATTTCGCCCCGAAAACGCAATATTACCTATTCTTCTTCGCTTTCAAAATACATATGCTTCCTCGAGTGATAAATGCATGTGTGTACTCCCTTCAGGGAGGTCTCCCTGAAGACTTATCCCAGGTGTCTGATCCAACATTGAAGCGGATACGAAGTCACATCCTCATTTTCCTTTACTTTCATGGCCGCCTCTTACTAGAAGACACATAACTCCTTCTTTCTGTGGCAAAGTGTGCGGCGCAGTGGCTGCAAACGAGCGGCAAAGCAGTCTAGCTTGTAAAGAAGAGTGATTCCGGGCAACCTCCGCTGGTCCTAGGCTACGATAGATCCTTCAAAGTTGATGTTGGTTCGGCCGCAAATCCTTCATCATCCTACCCTCTCAAGCTCATGTCAGAATAGACAACAGATACATTCGTCTGTGAGCACCATAGTGTATGGCGCGGTGAATGCAGCAGAAGGGCAAAGCAGTTTACCCTACAATGAAGAGCCATTCCGGACAACTTCCGCTAGTTTCAGGCCACGATAAACCCCGGCCTTCATGTTGGTCTTGCCGCCAAGCTTGGCTGTTGGTAGAATTGCGTGGTTCCGGTGGGGCGGAAGCCTCAGTTGCCAGCGCCAACAGAGCAGACTAGCTCACCCTTACTTGATTAGGAAGCTCACAAAAAAAAATGTTATTGAGAGTTCTTGACAAGAATCCATTTTCCGGTCAGAAGGACTACCCGGGGGGCAGGCCTTCCCTACGCCCTTGGCGTAGGGGGTGCCACAATTGCGCCGGTGAGAAGAACCGAGACCCACGGGTAGTGCTTGAAGTTCAGCCGAGAAGCTCACTCCTTCAACGGTCCGTGTCAAACCGCAGCAAAGTTCGCCAGCTCTGGAAGTCACCTGCCTACCTAGGCAGCCGGCCCCGTATATGATAAGGCCAGGCGGCGCATGTGCACAAATTTTGAAGACACCGCATTCGACTAGTTGCCAAAGCGAATCTGAGAACTGCAATTTAGCAATTTCTCAAACCTCCTCGAACCAAGCAACACTGGCACCCCCGGACAAACCACATCGGCTTTGCTCTTAATCGACTTTGTTGTCGACTCATCAAGGAATCCGCATCTGAGAAATTCAGAACTCGCTATTTTCTTCAATAGCTACCCGTCAACATCTCACCCGCAAGCTCAATCATGTCCTGGAATGCGAGTAATTGCCCCGACGGCGTTCCGGACTCTTCGACGCTGAACATTCCGTCCAATATCACTTTCGCCTACGTCCCATCTACGAATACCAGCAACGAAGCATTTGTGACCTGTTGCGACCCAAATCCAGTCACTGTCGCCGACAGCTGTTTTGTCTGGTGCGAGGCTCCGCCAGCATTAGCCTCGAGTCAAGAATTCTCAAACTGCCTTACAATGGCAGGAGATGACGGCCTATGGAGACATGGCATTCTAGGGTTCCATGAGAAGAGTGGTGCTTTGACCAAGAGCTCGCCAATGGGCATGTTCGTGTTGGGCATCTGGGTGCTGACCGTGGCAGCGCTCTTTTAATGGAGACGACGTTGGATGGGGGTGAAAGACAGGGAATTTGGACTAGATGCACGCTGCGCTGTATTGACGGGTCTATAAGAACACTATGAAGCCAAAATGAGCCCTCTCGGCCCCTGACTGCTTTCCTGTGGCTAGCCGACACAGCACCGCGCATTACGTAGGGCTATCTCCTTCCGTTGCTTCGCACCGACTTTCCACGAGACATCTTGGATCCTGTGGCACCCGATACGCTCCCCAACCTTCATGGCATAGATCTGCCGGATCTCCTGGACGGTCCTGCCCAGCCACTTGAGTTGGCCGAGGTTTCTCCAATCAAGGGTTCGCTGCATGAGTAGTTCTTGGTTGTTCTCATCATCAGAAAGGTCGGGAGGGAATCGCACACATGTTTACATCTCGGTCCGTTGCGCGTCACAGTGTCTAACGCCCACCACATGCAGCATCTCATGAGTTAGTATGCTGATGAGATTGCGCTTCAGGGCTTCTTTCCTGGCCTTGGAGATATTCCCGCGAGTAGTATTCTTGGGAGACTGCTCCTGGTCTTCACTCAGCGTAAGGGCTAGCTTGAAGACATCGATGTACCAGTCCTTGGGATGCGAACCTGGGAAGAAGGAGTGGGCGTAAAGCGGATGGTCGCCGCCGTACCTCACGAAGAAGGCGCTGCGAGATGGCTTGGCGACATAGCGGAATCGAGGACCCACGTTGCCGGCGTTGAACATGTCCAGGACAGCAATGAGGCATGTCTTGGTCATGCGCCTTTCCTCGCTTGACTTAAAGCTGAAGAGGTCGATGCCAACAGGAATAGGAATTTCGGCCGTCTGCCAGCGATACATGTCGTTGTCAGGATTAACGTGGTAGTTTAGCCGTCTTGATCCTAGTGTCCTTGAGGTGGAGCAACGGCTTGGCACAAGTGCCGGGATATGGGTGAGTTTGTATTGTGTGTCGCGTGTGCCCTTGACGCAATTAAATGTGAGCGATCACCATGAAGTAAAGAATGTAGCATAAAGTAAATGCTTACCTGGGCCGGTAGCGGGGTCTCCGGGTGACCAACGACAAGAGACATGCCGTCGTCAGACTTATTAGGTTTAGGGACGTGGGATATGTGAGAAAGCGGAGAGCCATGGACGTAAGGCGGAGAAGAATCGCCATCAAGAATGTCGAAGCTCGGCTCTACAGAGTGTGGCGGTGGTGGCGGTGTCGTGCAACCACGGCTACATGCTCGATGCAGGTGGTGGAGACGGGTCATTCCGAGCTGGGATTAGGGTTGCGGGAAGGACAGTAGGCGAGGTACCATCATCGGTAGCATGGGTAGTGAGAACAGCGGTGCTCGTTGATTGGTTGTTGGGGGCCATGGTATTTCTGAATGTCAAGGGCCTGCTGAGAGACGCCTTGGGAAACAGGGGGGGTAAACAATTCTTTGAAATCGCCAAAGACAACGTGGCTTTCAATGACTATTGGATGGCAAGACGATTGGAGTAAGCATGAGTGACAAGAGGACGAGAAAGGAGGAAATGTTCGAACATTCGCCGAAATCTTATAGTAGTTCTATGGCGGTTTTCACGGGATGGTACATGAGTACGGGGATACAAGGCTACAAGGTAGGAGGAGATTCACAAGGTCGTAAGGGCCGAGGGGTGCCGAAATGGATCGCGCCCCCGGCACGCATGCAAGGGTAGGTACGTAGGAGACGCATCTGTAGCCAACGAATATAGGGAGGGATACGGGGTTGGCTGACCCGGCGAGCAGGGCTGCATGAACAATATCACTTGAAGCGGGGTGGGAGTGGATTTGTGCCGGAGCAATCGCGGCCTCTGGGGGAATGAACGGTAAGATCAAACTGACACGTCAGTTTGATGGTCGGCCCACTTGGCACTGAAGTCCCGCCGCTATGTAACACGACCCTGGCATTGGCGACGCAGTCGTCATACCTTTCCAGAGGCCTCTCCCCAAGCTCACTAAGACTATTCAGTCGCAAGTCCAGCGGTATTGGCGCAATGATCGTGATGGCGTCAGGTTGGCTGTCTTCGTGCCCGGACCAGTTCAGGACCTGGAGACGTCCGAACTGTCCCGAATTCATTCCCGAGGTCTCCATGTGGCATCGTGGCCGGCCCTGTCTGGACGTGTTCTAGGAGTATCACGTACATCGGGGACTCATTGCGGGTGGAAAAAATGCGTGGGACTCCGCCACAGCCACTAAGGTGGCGATACTGCCCTCCCACAGGCCAATTACCAAGTGCTATTTCCTACTTGGGCACTTAGGCACCTAAGCATCTGGTCAGCCGGCCTGTGAGCCCTTGCCTTTCTCCGCAAAGTACCCGAATACTTCCGCCTCTGAAGGATTTGGATCCAGTTATAGGCAAAAAGCCCAACGGCTGACCAAAGGTTCCCCAGACTGACGACGGCGCTTGGGTCTGGGGTAATAAGGCGGCTGAGGCTTGAACCCCGGACTCTAACCGACACACATATCTAAACCACAATTCTGCACGAAATCCATTGCACTTGACGCATCGCTATAAGATCATCCTAGACAGCACATATAGTGGTATGGCATGACAAAAGCAGCGTTTCGCTCACCACTTCAGCCAATACATAAACCTATTCGGAGACGCGTACGCAGTCCAGCGAACGCGTTGTCCTATTTCCAAGATGAGCAGTGACAAGAGTTAGCCTGTCAAAATTTACAGAGGCGCCAGAAGACCCGTGACACAGCGAAACTTATTTTCTAAAAGATTTCCATGCCAACTCTGCCAACTTATTCCAGTCTCCAGGGGCTGCCCTCATTCTTCCAGCAAGTCAAACCACTCGGGAATGTCCTTAATGAGAGTCCACATGTACTTCTCTAGCTTAACCGCGCACTTATTATACACAGTGGTGGCATCGTTGTACTGCTTACAGTTAGCAAACATAAGCTTAAGATCAGCGATCATTTCTCTTGGAGCGGTATAATGATCAGTCTCCAGCCGCTCCTCTATGGTGGAAAGGTCCATAGGTTCTTTGATTACGTTGTAGTAGTCGGGAACCTCATCTTTGTTGACTGGCTTGACAAAGGGCCAGGCCTGCTTATGATTCTGAACCTGGTATAGGAATCGTCGAAGCTCGTTGAAATGAGGGCCGTGGCGTGGCACTCGGGCCAGAGAGTCCATTTCAGGGGACCAGCCTGTAGCCCGGATGGCCGGGATTGAAAGCGGGTCAATAGGTCTCATGACGCCCTTGGCCCCTTGCGCGGGCGGTTGATGTACAATATGGCTCTTGCTTAAGAGGCGGATTTTGGCCCGTACCAACTCCTTCTGTTTGAGCAGCATGCGGCCAACCTCGAGATACCGTACCCGTGGTACCATGGAGCACTGCATGAGCGTCCCTCCTTCATAGTCTTTGATATAGCCCATCCAGATTGACTTCTCGAGAGTGATGTCCTTGGTAAAGCCCTGCTTTTGGAAATATCCTGTTGCGTAGTTGTCGGCGTATGTCAGGAAGTGCATCACAGGTGACGTAGCCCTCACATAGTCTTTGAGATGGGCCATGAGGTGTGCTCCGTATCCCTTGACCTGCTGGTCCGACGACACAGCGCAGAAGACGATCTCGGCAAACTCGCGGTCACGGAACTCCCGGTAGGATATCCCCCCAATCACCTCAAGTGGCTTCTTCACGATGGCGATTGACGTGTGTGTGCGATCGTAGACGAGACGCGCTATGTAGTCTTTGGGCATCTTAGGTAGTTGCTTCTGGAAGAGGCATTTCAGGCCTGTAAGGATTATCATGCTGTGGGATGCGCCGTCGTTGTTGACTACTCGGAATTCGATCTCGCCATTGCGCTCCTCCAAGACTGCAGGCTGCATGCAGATTGTTAATCAATCGCAGCAGCCACTGTAGCCAACAAACTATCGAGGAGGGGCACAAACCTTGTCTGGGAAGGGAATTGTCCACGGGTTTGATGAGGCCTGAGCTTGCGCTTGCGCGTCAGGCTCGGGCTCGGGCGACTTGCGGTGCGAGGTCATGGCGCGTTTGGCCGCTGTGCTACCGCCTGGCTCCTCCGAGGCAGTTCGTTTGGCCAGCAGGCTCTGCCCGTCCGCAGTCGCTTGCGATGCGCATTCGTCCATCTGAGAAAGGCACAAAAGTAGACAGTCGGCTGAGCTGTGTTGACTTTCGTCCTCATCAATGACAAGGCTGGTGGGAATGATGATCGTTGTTGCCTAGAATGATGCCTGACGTGTAGAGTGGCGTACTGCCAAGCCGGATACCCACGGCAACCGGATATAACCTTAACTATACCCGCGTTAGCTTAACGAATACGCGCTTCCTAACGGCTTATAGTCTATAACCTTAACTATAAGAATTTAAATAATAATAATACACTTTATTTCTATATTATAAACTATATTTAAAGCTTAAACTCTTTACTTATTATATCTTTATAATAGCTAAATATAATATAATTTTAAGTTTTTTAATTAATAAAATTAATATAATAATTAAAGCTTCCTAGGTTTTATAAACTAAAAAGATTAAAGGGGGTTTATATTTAAGATATATAATAAGGTACGTATTAAGTAGTATTTTAGGTAATATAATAATTATTAGCTAGTAAGAGCTATTTAAGAAGAATACTTAAATTAACTACTAAAGAGCTACCCTATCCTAATACTACCTACTAGTAATAAGTATATCTATATAGTTTATTTCTTTAGCCTAGCTTACTACTAGCTTACCTAGCTTACTACACTCCTCTAGTAATCTAGAGTAATCTATAATATTAGCTTACTAGGCTTACTACTAAAGCCTAGTAATCCTTAGTAATCTAGCTTAGGTAAGTAGCTTATATAACTATAGCTAGGTTCCTTATACCGCTTAGCTAGCTAGTATATTAGCCTTTAATAAGGTTCTATTTTAAATAGAACTAACTATTACTCCTATTTCTATTAGAGTTATAATAATTAATAACTTAATAATAATAAGCTATAAATTATTTATATTCTTTATATTACTTTATTAAGTTAGAACTTATAGTTATAATAATAAGTTATTATTATTATATAATACCTTATATATATATTAGTAAGATCCTTATTTAAAAAGTTTAAACTTCTTTTTAAAAGTACTTAAATAATTACTTTTAGTTTATAAAATAACAATCCTTTAGAACAAGCTATTTAAGTTCTTATTTATATTAATTTCTAATTCGTAAACTTTTTCAAACTCGATTTATGGCGGCCCCTGCGCTAAAGGTATAGCGGGGTTAGGGAAAGCCTTACCCCGGATAGCTGGGTCACATCACATCATCCTAAACTGTGCAAACAAGTAGCATAATTTTTGTTTCCTTTGCTGCTATACTATCTCTCTTTACATGACTAGGGGATTGTTAGCTGTTTCTGTTTTGGTGAGAGCTACCCATGGAGCAAATGCAGTGGCCGCGAAATTAGGTGTTTCTCAGCACACGTTCTACCTAAAATAGCTTCGGGCATTGAAATAAAATTTTTGGTTTCTGCAGACCTGCTCGTTAGTCCCTTTTTCTCGGGGGCCAAAAACAAAATCGATCCAGGATCGTGCTGTACGGCAAAGTGCTGCTGTGCCGTTCCGGCCTATTCATAGGCTGGTCTAGTGGTGATTGGCCTTCAAGGTTGCATATGCGCCGCTAAGCTGTCCAGGGTGAACCAACACACAGCATTTGCTCTGCGCTACAGGCTACATACAGCCCTGGAGTGTGTACCAACAGCATTGCCGCCAGCAAGCGGCCATGTTCTACGGCCTCTTGACCAGACTTTAGACCTCTGGCCGCAAAACATTTCGCCTCTCAGAATGCTTCACAGGGATAGCGCTATTTATAGGTCGAATGATACGTTTCGCGAATTTCACAGTTGCCTGAGTGTGGCACATATTATGGAAGTATATAAAAGACATTTCACCTTGTTCGGACCTCTCGAGACAGCACCTATGATGAATAACCGAATTAATTTCTTATTCTCCGTTCCCATATAAAAATCGCATTTCATCCCAGTTTCAAGCCGAACTCAGAGGCACTTCCAGAATGGCGTCTATGCAGACCATGCACAAACCCACGAAGACCGACCGGGCGTACGTCCAGATGCTCAAAGCCAAAGCTGAGAAGCTCAGACAAAACGCCCAACCCACTCGGGCCAAGAACTACGAGGTTTGTAGTGCTTATATACAGAGCCATGGAGTCCCTTACGAGGATCCCAAGACCGGGGAGCCTCTGATACTCTACGCAATCAGTGGCAAGGCGCATGTTGTAGGGGAGCAAGCATTCAATAAGCTCGTAGCGTCGAAGCCCAAGAAGGGCGTTCTTTGTGACTCGAAGCAAGAGCTGTGCATCGTTGCAAGTGTGTCATTCAACCTGCTTTCTCTCTGGGGGAAAAGCAAGTTTTTGCTGAACACCAGCACTGATTCCACCGAATAGCAACGCCCGGAAATGGAATACATGACAGGCTCCGGTGACTTTGGATCTGACGCAGGTGCAGGATCGTGCGCTCAACAGCCTTGTGGCGTTCCACCTCCCACAGATGCGCAACTGAGAACCCTGGTATGTGTACAAAACTGGTCTTTCCTCCTTTGCGAATGCTTATAACCTGCACCCGTCTAGCCTCCCAATATGGCACCTCAAGTGGAGAACGAATACTCTAATTACGCTTTGTATCTTCCGAGTCGGCCTTCAGTCGGTGGCGAACGCCGGTCGAGGCCTATGCACCAAGTGAGTCACTATCGGGAATAAGAATGCAGGACAACTTGTTTCACGGTGAACGTGAAAGCCAATGGGCATTGTAGAGACTTACCGGGTTTGCTTTGCCAACTAGATGTACTTGCAGATTCGCATCGCGGACGAGAATGGAGGCTCGCTCAAAGATGCGCAGTCACTGCAAATTTGGAACGATACAGGTTCCAGCGTGCAGGTCATTCACCGAAGCGATCTGGATAGGCTCTTGGGTTTTCGACCCGGTCAGGCAGCGGCGCGGAATCACACAGGCGAGGAGAAAGAGATAATGTCTCAGACGGCTGGCGGACTGGTGAATAGGCTACTAATCAAAGCCTTGATCCGCGTCTGCAAAGATAAGGACTGCAAGCAGCCCCTGAGAGACGTTTGGGACGAGGTTCCGGTCAGCGTTGCATCGGACGATGAAGCTCTTCGTCTGTCAGGAAACGCAATGCGGAAGAATTTGATCTTTGCGACCCCCAGGGGAAACAGCTGTTTATTTGTCAGCCCTTCCCGTCGGGCTATTGCGTGGCAGATTCTCAGATTCTGAAAAACCGCAGCCATGGAGAGAGACCATCGACAGGAAAGCAAATATTTCCATGGGTATGATCAAGTGTGAGGAATCGCTTTTATATATACATGTACGATAATAAGTTCTTCGAGTTTAGTTGTCTTGGCTTTGTCTTTTGTATCATTCTCAGCCCAATACAGCGGAAGGTCGACAACTAGGCGAGTCAATGGTCAGATTTTTAAGTTATTTATTTTAGCCGCTATGGGATCAGGAAAGCTTTTCGAATAGGACTTTTTTGAATTGCGAACCTTTGAGGACCCCATGTTCACACGGGGAGGTATTGATTAGCCTCGGTCCAGAATATATGTGATGAATTTTGGAGTGGCGTCTTAATCATTAGAAGAGGCAGGCCTGTTTATGCATATATGGATATATGCATAAGATGCCCTTACTCGATGGTGCATTTAAAGGGGCGTCGAACGGGCCTGTCGGGGTGGCCGCTAGAACCCCACTGCTCAGGGTGCTGCCTGGACTGTTTCCCCAAAGCTGAGCGCTAGGTGTGTCTGAGGAACTCCACGACATCTTCCCTTCCGCATGGTCTCCACGACAAAGAGCAGCCCGAATCGTCTGGTCTATCTCATAGCACCTACGCTTCATGCGTCGGCTAGTGCAATTTGTACACAAGCTGCTTTGCCTAGAGCCAGACTCCCCTAAAACCGGTGCCATGCCGAGGGGCACGCAGAGTCGAGGGTCTGGCCCGAAACCAGTTGAGAGCAACAGTAACAGCAACGCCACTGCTGCTGGGCTCGTTCCTGTCCAAGGGACAAGCAAGAACGACCAAGAGCTTTTGAACGATTTGCTGGGATTCCTTGATAAGAGACTACAGGACGACACCCTGAGTCCCAGACGGCGTGAGAGTATCCAGTTGGCACGGAACTTTGTTCGAGAGCATGGCTACCCGGTAGACGACTATTGCATATATGCATGGGCAACACATGGTATCGTCAAAGTCGTGACGGACCAAGAGACAAGTTCCCTGCCTAAATCAGCAGAGCATACCTCGGAGAGCTACCTACTTGTGAGTGACGACATGCCCGCGACCCTTGGCCTTGCTAATGACATTCCTTAGGGCGCACCTGAGATCGACCTGCGGAGCTTCAGTTGATTTTGACTGCTAAAGACCTGGCCGCGATGAATTTGAGCCCAACCGGAACTTAAAGTATCCACGCACGCAGACTAGATGACCGCCGGTGTCATTACCATTAAAGGGGCATAAGAGAAATCTGGGAGATGGTCCTCACGCAGAGTTGTATTCAAGGCAACTAGATATCTTTTATGGATCGCCACAGCGCTGTTACAAGCTCTATTTTCCGTCTTAATGGACTTCAAGGAGTACGTCACCAAAGCTATGCTCTTACAAGTGCGAATCCTATGTCGATTATCTAGTTACCTAGTCTAGCTCTGCCCCATGTGCCGCACATCGCATCCTGCGACGGATATCGAGAACCCATGTTCCTGTCAAGCAGAAGGACCGCCTGTAATAAAGACGACATTGACGGCGGCAAAGCTGTGGGGGAGTATTCATGTGTCAGAAGGTTAGCCTAGGATAAGCTTTTAGGGGTGAGTGTGAAGACTCACGCAGTAGTCGCGGCAAATATCTCTATCCGTCGGGCTTGGGTCATCAAAGTAAGGGCAAGTGAGAAAGTCGCCGACGAAATTGCTATTACCCCAAGCTTCATCGCATCTGATGATATTAAGAAGAGAATCAGGATAGAAAGTAGTGGTAGTAGTGACGCGATGACGGTAGTGAAGACATTGATAGTTGATGCTAGTATAGTATCCTTATAGTTATATATATTACCGTCGCCAAGGTTACTGGTATGGGATTCTGGATCCTATCGACTGAAGATTAGAATTCTGACAATAGTACAGTATGTCTCTCTTGGGGAGAGGTCCTGGTTTCTAACCTTGAACTTTTCACCAAGAAATCGATGATATAGTGGGAGTAGGGTATGAGTGGCCCATTGTGTCGCCAGATCCTTACAGCCCGTAGACTTGAGAGCGATCAGGTCTTCGGCATCGTGCTCATTCCAAGCCCCTAAATCAAGCCCACGGATCGGAAAACATCCCATGGTAGGTCGTTCAAGCCACTCCCTAAGGAATGCCAGGTCGGATTTACCTGGTCGATCAAGCTTTGAGAGCGAAGATTGTTTTAGGAGGCGATCATCTAAAAGTCATATGTCAGCTAAGCCTTTTCTGTAGCTCAATGTGTGCCCCTCAGATCACATACTATACTCGTCAACCTTCTTACTGAGATGTTGCCAAAGTTTCCATTGCTCTCCGTCTTCAGCCTCGTTCTTTTCGCAGGTATGAGCCAGGCACCACCAGTCCTTGGAATACATTTGTCGGCCTGGATGAGTAGTATCGCGTTGGACTAACTTATTGAGGTCTTCTTTCAGATGCAGAATTTCAGCCTGCCTATAGAGAAGATCCTGGTAGCTCAAAGATCTAAAGCTTCGTAGTATTCCAAGCTGGTTGTACGTCGCCATCAGATCGCCAACTTTGGCGTACCCTTCCATGGCTTGTCTTTTGCTCCGGGAGCATGGCAAACACAGTAAATGATTTCGCACACCCAGCGTGGAGTAATTTGATGGAACAGAGGGATGTATTAGTTTGTTTGTCTTCTAGATAAGATCGATGCGGCTCTTGTTCTGCTGAGTCGTCTTTCAATTAGGCAAGGGATCTGCTTAATGCGGTCGGTTCTTCAGTGTCTGCCCGGGCTCTTGAGGGGGCGCTTGCGGGGGCGCTTGCAGAAGCGCTGGGGCTGTGGCTCTGCCAAGGGGATCCGAAACCTGGATGGGGATCATCTCGCCTGATCAGTACCTAGGTATGGGCGAAGGAGAGCCGGGCACTCTTCCTAGCCGTCCGTTGTAATGGAGGGGACCAGAGCCTGCTTCTGTCCAGTTCCCGAGCGGTCTGGGTCATGGTGGCGTGGGCCTCCACCTGCCGCTACCATTGGCCATGCGGCCCTCCCACATCACTCGAGGCAGACTTTCAGGCGTCCTGGCTCATTTTACCTGCATGTGGCGGTTCGCGCAGCCCCCAAGGCGCTCTGCCAACGGGAGAACAAGCCAAAAGTCGCGGCCGTTCTCTTCGAACAAGACGCTACAGAAAAGGGCACACATGTCAGACGGTTTGGTTCCGGCGGCAGTGCTGATAAGGCTCGAGTTGAATTAAATACAATGTCTTGGAACGTGGATTGCGGGGGGGCAGTCTGCCCAACTTCGCTTACTTCGAAATCCTTTCAAGGCGACACTGGCATTAGACGCTCTGCCTCGAGCTTCATCAATCCCAGCATTAGACTAACAACACTTGGAATCCTGCGACTTTCGTCTTAACAGTCATGTCCGACGATGAAGCCCTACTGGAGGAATTAGCCGGGAAACATGGGATGACAGTTCAGAAATACCGGGAAGCTAAGACAGATGAGGGTTGGCAGGCGCATCAGATGAAAGCACATTTATTTGGGTCCAGCTTGCTGGCGGGTATGGCTGGCACTCGAGAGGGATTCGTCGCTAACGAGATTTACGAGGTACCACTCCGCAAACTCAACTACGCATGCATCCTTGATATGATTGATTTGATGACTGACCTCATCCAGGAGTACAAGAAAAGGCTAGCCAAGAAAGTGGAAGGAAAGAGCATAGAGCGATGGATTCGCGTTCAGAACCAGGATCAGGCACTGGACTTCTTGTTAAAGGTCAAGGTAGACACGGGTGCAAATTGCAACGCTATTACCCATGGGGTGCTTATTGACCATAAACTCGAGAGCCGGATCACCAGATTGGACCCCCCACATGAAATCTATCTTGCCGTGGGTAAGCCGATTCTGTGCGACGAAGCGATTACTATCCCTTGGGTAGGGAAGGGAAATGAGACCTATGGCGAGGCAAAATTCTACGTCCTCCCCCAAGGGGAAGCCAACATCACCCACCGGGCCATCCTCGCTGAGGAGTGGCAAGGCAAGACGGAACTCTTGTTTGATGAAAACGAATACAACAGTCTCGAGCCACTGATGGTCAAACGGGAGTCGGTATGCATACACCTCGAGTCTCGACCCCCGTGTTTGTATTGGAGGGTATATCATGTTCAACGTCGCTAATCGCTCTTGTCACCAACAGGCATCTGAGAAAGTGGCAAGAGAACGGGCACGCAAGGAGGCTGAAAGGGACCGGGCTTCATCAGCCAGTGCCAAAAATGCTTATCAGAACACGGGAGGACAGAAGGACCAAGGCAGTTCGTCCAAGGGTTCTTCATGTCCAAGCGAGGCTGGAAAATGATAGCTTTGGTGGAAAATGATAGCTTTGGTGGAAAATGACAGCTTGGTGGAAAATGACAGCTGGGTGGAGATGCCGAACCGAAATGTGACGTGAAGATGGGTTAGGGCAGAGACGCAGCGGCCCGTGGTAGTGTTGGCAGCGACAGGTGGGCCACGTGGGAATGGCATGCAAATCATCTGATATTTCCGGGGCTTGTGTGCCATGGCCCATTTCATTGATAAGACAGCCCTAAAGTATAAACTTTCCTTGATCAGCTAGATGTATCAGATGAAACTTTTGAGCTGATGGGTTCGGATGGCAGCTACATGATGTCATCGGTCGGAATCAATCTTTGCAACGTGCTACACTACTAGCGTGGCTTATTCTGAGAGCCCACCGCCTGGGCACTAACAAGGGCCGTGGGCATGCTGCTGCAGAGCTCGCCGAGCGAGACAGCTGTCACGATGCATCGTGATTGGGCGAAGGTCGCAAGAAGAAAACAGCCAACTCCACATCCAGGGTTCCGGCGACGAGGGGCAGGGCTTGGACAGGTACTAGGTATTGAGAAGCTAGGAGATTATCCCACACGTAGTGACATCTTCGCTACTAGCGCCCATCTTCGCTACTAGCGCCCCATCTTCGCTACTAGCGCCTATCTTCGCTACTAGCGCCTATCTTCGCTACTAGCGCCTATCTTCGCTACTAGCGCCTATCTTCGCTACTAGCGTTGGTTATTTCTAGTATCTACCTATGCCTATTTTTATTACCACCGTATGGCCCCCCTAGGGGGGGGGCAGCTGTAAAATCCTAAATAATCTGCTATATACGGTCTACCATTTAAGTCTGCACCACTAAATAGAATACCATGTGAGTAAAGGATGTTAGCTAACTGCTGAACTGCTACCCTCCTATCGTTCCCTGTTTCTGGAACATTACTCCCCAACAATTACTATAAACATCAAATGCGGATAGTAGAGAAAGAAGGAGCATGGCCTATGCTGTACGACATGAAAGGTCTGTCCTAGCTGCGATTGCCGCAGAGGCGACACGGTTTTACTGCCAGTTCCAGGCCGCAACGTTCCGTCTATGCCTGTGCTACTCCGTACATACGGAGTACCTTGGAAGCTGCATCTCACCAGAAGCTCCTGCGTATCGTTCGGCAGTGACTGGACGTGCGGCTCCCTGCAAGGATCTCTTCTTGCCGAGTAGGATTGATCATTTGGGCAGTTCTTGAGGTGCCAATTTCGGCTGGGCCTGCGAGGGTATGGAAATGGGCCAGGGCTCATCATTGACGCCGGGTCGGGTCCTGGCGGAATGGGTTGGAGAATCGGCGGGTTCCCCTGTGGTTTTGGCAAAGTGCTGGTGAGTTGGCGTCTGAATCGATTGCCAGCCCCTGGGTTTGCGTTCGGGTCTGCCAGCGAGAACCTAACAGTCAATCATCAATCGCCGCCATCGCTTGTGGTGAGAATAACTACTTAAAAGTCCTTCGCGGTGACTGTGTCCCATGGAATCCCGGGCGTTGGTCAGCAGCTTGCGTCTGAGACAAGGGAGTGAGTGGATTTGAGCGATTGACAGCAGCAATGCCGGGGTACCGCTGATCGAGCGCCGCTAGCACCGTTCCGTCGCCATGGCTCTCCCCCTGAGGGTCGCCGCCTAGGTATCTAGTATCCTGCGGCCTGGGGCAGGGTGGAGGAATACGGGCTGTCATCTGTCATCTTTTGTTGTTGACTCCGGTTGGTCGACTGGTCTAGTCCGATCTGTACTAGTAGCATTTAGCCCGTCTCATCGCTGATTCTGAGTGGCTACCAACAGGCCAGGGCGTGTGGGTGACACCGTGAGAGCACCCAAACGGGTATGGCGCGGGTCGGATTCATCGGCCGGCCGTAGCTCCGAGCATGGATCATTTCAGATATAATGTGCTTGATTTTCATGATGTCTATTTCATGATATCAAACTCTTCGGAGTAGTACTATAATTCAAATTGTGTTAAAAGATCTACTAGAACCTAAGGCTGTGATACGTAGATAGTTGGACAAGTCGGGTAGTTCTGAATTCCATACCAAGATACGGTCCCTGTTGGTGGAAACATTGCAGGACATCGGATCCCAGGCCGGAGTGTTATTGTCACCCACGCCAGATTGACCTGTCTACCATTACCCTGACTTGCCTGACCGCATTGTTTAACACAAGAACCATATTCTCTGTTTGGTCCCAAATCACCTTGCCCAACCTATTCACTGCACACACCGAACACATTTTTCATCATTCAAGTTGCTCCGCCGCCCTCTGCCTCTGGCACGCCCGGCCTGGACGGCGAGGAGCATAGCAGACACGTCCCGCCTGTCTCGTCCGCCAATGCATCCAACGGCCTCATCCATCCACCTCGTCCACGTCGTCTACCTGAACTACCGCCCGGGCGCAACCCTACCACGCAGCTTGACACTTTCTTTCGGTGACGCAAGGAACCAGCCCTTCCCTTCCGTTCTTCTTACCAACTTCTCTCCCACCGCAAGATCTTCGCTTCCACCATTGACTTACCTCCGCACCCCTCGACTGTCTCGCACCCTCCTGAACTCACTCTTCACCACTTCTGCCGCCATCAACCTCGGGTCATTGCCAAGCCAAATGTTTCCAAGCAAGCAACACATGCAGAACACCCTCCCCAGAACCAGAAAACATCGTGCCTGGGACGCCCAACATTGACTCAGGCAATTACTTGCCTGCACCAGGCAGGGCGGCAGACGGGCCCGTGGCGCTGGGCACTGGTCACGGCGCGGAGGCCATGGGTTATCAAATGAGTGATGACCAGAAAGAGCGGGTTCGGGACGCCATCATGGATGCCGACCCGGCACCAGAAGACATGGACGACTGCGTGCAGCTGCTGACGGGAGGAAAGGTCCCCGTCTTCTCACCGAGGAAGGTCAGAGCTTTCGGGGCCGAGTTCCGGAAAGTCTGCGAAGAAGCTCTGCACGCCAGGGGCGCCGGGAACGCAATGACACCGCCGAGAAGTGACATTGCCCCACGCGGCACAGCGGATGTGGTACCTGGCATGCCCCAGGATGACGGGGCGTTGCGTGCAGCAGCAGCAAGCTGCAGCGGGAACACAGTAGGTCACCCCCGCGGCCCAGACATCGCTGACCGAGCTAACAACGTGGGTCTCTAATAAGAGCGAGATGGTCCATTTGTATAGGTCCTCAACGCGCACCTTTCATTTTGCCTCTGCCAAACTCGCCAACGGCGACTTGAGCTATATTAAAGAGCAGCGTTTAAGTCAACTAGAAATTCAGCACGACAACCAGTACATTCGAATCGGGTGGATGAATTCAAGCATACCTATCGACGGTGATCACAGCGCCAAGGAAACCGTTTTTGTCCCTGTCAGCAATGAACAGGCCTTAGCAGACGGGATGAATGCGGACATCCTACTTGGGCGACTTTACAGAGAGGGTGTCGAGGTCCAGCTGCAAGCTGTCCGCCGCTTGATGGATCTCCAATCGCCCCCGTCGCCATGCGACATCCAACCGGATGAATCTTGCGCTAGGTCGGTCGCTGAGGCTGCTATCCTCCCGCCCCACGCTGCCAAGTCTCCACCCCCGCCGCTCAACATTTCCGCTGTTTTCATGGGGCCAGACTCGGCTCAGCGACTCGCAAGCTTCTGCAAGGCCATGACTTCGTCAGGACCCCCTTTCGGACCGGGTTAGGGATGGCTGGATGATCGCAACATGAACATAGAAACTCGACACACAACATTTGAAGATTAGTTTCATCCTGACCACAGGTCCAATATGAAATTCGCCCACATGCACAAGGCCAATGACCCTCCTGCATGGCTTCGCACCTGGGCAGGATACATCGTCTAGGAGGCCGGCCAACTCCGAGTCAGATCTGCTCTTCGCCCCCAGAGACAGGGCCAAGATCGAGTTCCACGGGATCTTGCCTCCGCGACATAACGAAACACATAGAGGTTAATGAAAGAGGATGGACCGGTGTTCAGGAATCTTGGGGGAAAACGCAATGGGAGCGGGCACTGTATTTATAGGCGTACTTCGGCTGTTTGGCTTTTTCTTTTAGGTTGGTCAGCCCAGCGTTCTACATTGATACCCAAGGGTCTCGGAGTCCAGATGGCGAGACAAGGTATTCTATTCTCTCTCTCAAAAAAAAGGCGGCTGAGGTGGGGGTGCATTTGCTTTATTATCCAGATCTGACGAGTTACTACCGGCGACGCATGGCTGCAGCGTGACGCTGCTTCTGCATCTGCACTACGGGGCTTGATGGCTTTGCCCAGCCGACCTACATGGTCATGATTTTCGGGTGGTCACACCACGGGTGCCACGATAGCATACTTAGGCGATAAACAGTACTCCGAAATTTTTGTCTTTGGCCTATAACTGTCTCGAGTCGCTGTTTAGATGCACATGGTGGTGTGCTCAAAGCAAGCGTATGCACGCACCATAGGTGATTTCGAGCAGGGCCACACACCCTGACCCCGCAAGTCTTCTGCAACAGTTGGCACCACCTGTCCCCCTGTGGGGGGGGGTAGCATTCCAACTCCGCTCAGCACGTTACCCACGTGGCTCAATGCTGCGATCTGGGTAGATCCGAAACAAAGACAGCTAGGCTGGGGAGAGACATCGTAGGGTAGCGGAGGGAGATGTTTCGTCTATCCTTGCTTGGCTATCCTTGCTTGGCGCTCAATCTAGATCCACAGGTCCCCAGATACATATGTAGCTTTGGCCAGCCTACCTAGGTACTTCGTGGCATGGGATGAAAGCTTCGGCCTCTTAATATACCCTCGATATCAATTATTTTGAACCCCACCCTGCCCATCAATACGGAGCTACCTAACGGCATTGTTCCACTGGATCTGAGCTTGTGCAGACAGGTACATCGAGACGACACACCCCCGGCGTGCTCAACATGCACAAAAAGGCTTACCCCCCACGGTGCACATGTCTCAGCCCTACAAGACGAGAGCCAAGCGCATGGCAGCTGGATCCCCCTTGTCACATTTGAGAGATTTCGAAATCATAGACTAACGCGCCAGCACGTTAGACCTGCGCCTTACCATCGTGTACCGAGTTGCGTCTGACGTGATACAGAGGCAATTGAACCCTTCGCTTATGCAGTATAACTTTATGCAGTCCATCTGGCGGACCCCAATTCGCTAGATTTTGGTCTCTGCGTGTTGGTTGGACTGCTGCCTAGGTGTTGGGACGACCACCGGCATCGTCCGCTATCGCACATGTGATTGGAGCCTGCCAGCCTTCAGACCCTTGTGACAAAAATCTATCAAGTGCGACTTATACTACATCTAAGCGCCAGTCTTTTGCCGTTCTTTGATTCTATTCAGTATTCTCTACCTGCAAAGCCTTGTGAAATTGCGCAGTTTCTGTTTCATACCGAGTCTGTTCGAAGCCCCTGCCAGTGTTTGTTCTTTCAATCACGTGCGCGCCTTTCTTCCAGCCCCAGGTGGCCAAATCTTCGTGGCTCTACGTCGCTCAACTGATTCCATGGAATCGGGACAACTGTGGAGTCAGTATGAAGATGTTTTACGACGAACGTACATTACCGAGAGGATGACCTTGGTGCAGGTCAAGAAGTTCATGGAAGCGAACCATGGCTTCCCACAGATGGGGTGAGAGACCAGAGCCTGCTGTCACGGTTTACATGACCATGAGCCTGGAACACATCTAAGCCCGTATTACAGCCTATGCGACTACGAGGCTGCCCTTCGAGATCGACTGAAGCTCAGAAAGAATCTCAAGAAAGAAGACTGGCAGCATATAGGAGTACAAATGGCTATCCGGAAGAGCCAAGGGAAAGAAACCGAAGTCGTGTGGAACAATAGTCCTATGGATCCCAAGAAGGTACGCAAAGACGTACGCAGGAATCGTCTACGCGTGCCTAGGCGGCCGCGTCACGGCGAAGGTAATTCAAATCCGGTTCTGGTCTCATGAGGTTGGAGCTCACGATTGACCTGGAAATAGCAACATTCCCAAATGGTTTAATACTGCGAACACCTCCTGGTTCTCCGGTGCAGCATGCGGCCTCGGTACCACTCATGCAATCTGGTTCATCGATAGTGGCATCGTCATATCAATGTCTTGATGAATCTGCTTTGACTTGTGAGTTCAGCAACTCAAGGCTAACGGTATATCGCGAGAGGACCTCCTTTAACCAATTCTTGCCCGAGCTACTGAGTCTAGGTCAGCCTCATATCTTTAGAATTGTTTTCAATCCTGCTAACTCATTATTTTAGCCCAATTCTGTATCCTCCCCACTCCACGGCTATTCGGTAACAGTCCATCCTGCGAGGTGATAGCTCAGTCTTCATTCATCTTGTCGAACCGAAAATTTTGGCTGCAACTACTGGAAATCCCCGGAAGCGCGCTGGTTTCTGACCTGGTGTGGCTCTGCTGCGGATCCTGCATTGCTTTGGGCATATTTCTCCATGGACACGCCGACCGTGCGTGCCACTTACGAGAACCTCTTGACGGCAGCGGGCGAATTCAAAGACGTGCTCCTCTTCACCACTTTGTACAATTTGCGCCATGCCGTGGGAGATGACCCCGAAACCCAATCGTGTTACCTTTTTCGGATAGCAGTAGCTCTTGGATCCCATGCGAGTCCAACGATGCTCCAGATAGCCGAAAGCACTTGTCCAAGCTCCAGTTCAGTCAGAAAAATGGCCGACGCCTGTCCAGGCCAGTTCGACGTATCTTGGATCATCTCTAAGGCAGCTATGAAGGCTGACATTCCTATGATGCAGATTTGCGTCGGTATCAGCGGCCGCCTAGGTGACCAGAAACGCGCACTTGGGCCAATCTTTCAAAATCTCCTGACGTCCGAGTTGATGCCAGATGATTCTGTCCAAGAATATGCAAAATTGTTGGTTCAGGGCGGATTCTTCCTCAAAGATCAGCCCAAATGGCCTGAGAGTGATACTGGCCTCCATTTGGAGCTTTGGCACTTGAAGGGACTGACCCCGGACAGGCTTATTTATGAAAGTCAACCCGAGGGACGAAGACGCCTGTACGAGCTGTTCGCGACTCTTGCATGGGAGTCCAGTAGTCGCGTGACGCTAGCCGGGATCCTCACATTCGCACAAGAGGGACCAGAGGCTTTAAAGGTATATCTGGAATCCCATGGACATCCTAGAGATGTTTCGAGTGTCGAGCTTCTCGAACGAAGTTTATCCGAAGCGGCAGCTCTGGGTGAAATCCGGACATGTTCGAGCTTGCTAGAAGCTGGAGCAGACCCAAATGCTCCCTTGGTTTCCCAACGAAACCACCATAAGCACAGGCCCTCGTTGTGGAATCCACTTGCTCGAGCGGCTATTTCTGGGAATCCCGAGATGATGAGGCTGCTTATGTCTGATGAAAGACTCGACATCAATCTTTTCCTTATGCTTCACAAGTCCGAATCCGCACAATGGCAAGGGCAGACCGAGGCATATTCACACCGGAATCTCGATATTTCCCACAACCCGATGAGGACGCTTCCTACATTTCTGAGGGCGGAAGCAAAGATCAAAGATTCTCAGAAGCTATCGCGATAGTGCGGGCAATCGCGAGAGACCATAACATAGACGTCGATGCCCACATACTCCAGGCGGTCCTCGGATTCAACACTGAGGACTATGGCATCCGGGACCCTTACCAAGGCCCTTCAGCTTTCTGGAACGCCCTTTGTTATTATAACTTCGACCATTGCCAAGCACTTATGATCCCAGGACTGGTGGAAAAGAATGCCGAATTCCAAATACACGGGATGGACTTGCTTCACCTGAGCATCCAGAACGACTGCAGCCTCCAAGTCGCAGAATTCCTCCAGCAAAAGGGACTTTCAATACACTCACGTCCTTGTACAGTCACCGGCAGCACCATGTTACACAGTGCTCTACTTTCCCAGTCGATTGACCGCTCAGAAATCGTGGATCTCCTCCTCCTCAAAGAAGGCGCGAACTACATGGTGTGTGGAGCTGGAATGACTATATTGGAAGCATCCCTAGCAGACGACGCAGGCACATTATCGAGCCCGCAGGAGTACTTGGCAATATTTCGACGGCTGTTCGGGCTCGGTGCCCCGGCGATATTTCCACAAGGACATCGCGTTGGTCCCGAGAGGCGCTGCCTCATCAATCTACTCTTGGAGGCGAACGCGCCTGATGACCTCATTCTGGAGGTTGTGGGGGCTGGCTGCGACGTGAACGATCGAGGTGGTGGCACTCGCAGGCATCCTACGCCTCTGCAAAAAGCGATAGAGCGCGGCCGGCTGGGATTGGCAGACGAGCTGATCCGAAGGGGAGCGGATGTTTGCGCGCCGCCATGCGAGGACCGTTACGGGTTCCATTATACCGCGCTGCAAAAGGCCTGCGACACTGACGCCCCTCTTGAGTTTATCAAACGTCTGGTGAGCGCTGGCGCCGATGTCAATGAGCCACCTCCGGCTCTTGGCCCCGGACTGACGCCGCTCGAAAACGCTGCCAGATTAGGGGCGCTGAACATGGCACAATACTTGCTGGATCAAGGCGCCAGGTTGAATTCTCTGGGATCGCCAAGGGGATGTGACCCCTTCACGGCGAATCCGGCAGGGATCCACCGGACTCGTCCGCTCGATTGGGCTGCTCGCGACGGCAGGCTCGACATGGTCTCGTTTCTCTTGCAAAGTGGAGGGCGGAGTGGGCGGCCTGGTGTTACTGGACTCGATGGAGCGATAGGTGCCGCAACCATTCAGAACAACCACTTTGCAGTGGCCAAAGTCCTGCGAGCCTGGGCAGCTGAGCACGGAAGCAGTATGATTGAGGCGGAAGCTGCCTGGCAAAGCACGAACACGGACTCGTCCAACAAGCTTCTTGAAGGCTTAAACGAAGATGATGTCCCTGAGTCTGGAGAGTCTGTTGGCAGTGCCTACTCAGATGAATCCGACGCCTCAGATGAGCCTCTCGCTTGACCTTCTAATTGCGAGAATGCCGGGATTGGCCGTCGCAAGGGTTAGACTATCAGATTCCAGATTCAATCAGCAGAAGCCGGAGTAAAGAGCGTCCCAGGATAAGTCACCGTAGAAGCTTTTGGCATAAGCCAGCTGCGTTGTGAGCCTGGGCAGAGCGACAGTACTCGGCGTCGATTTCTCGCAATATATCACATTTCGGCCTACGCTGTGTGGGTCCTTTCATCGCTGCACGAATACTCCGGCGTGTAACTGACTATATTGCTTTTCGGTCCTTCATGCATTAGTGGAAATCTTGAATTCGTCGGTCACCAGCCGTCGCGAAGGCCACCGTCCATATGCGTGCGAGCCATCAGTGAGCCTGGGCGGATTGGTCCGGAGAAGCCACTTGCGCTGTCATGCTGACCTGTGGACAAACGGAATCTTTCTGGTCAACTCCTCGTTTACGGTGTCGAGATGACGTAGCTCAACATCAGTGTTCCTGGCTTATTGTGCGACGACGCTTCCCGTGGGACACGAGAGTTATAAATTGTCGGACTGCTCCTGGAAATTTCTTCAGTATTGGGGTAGTGGGCAGCTGTACCCTTCAGTCTCTACCTATTGAAATGTCTGTCACTCCGGCAGTGGTATTTGAGGGCGTGCCATACCAGATGACCGTCCAATACTTGCCCATGCCGAGTATCCAAAACGACACCGACGCGATTGTCCGCATTACCACGTCCGCCCTCTGCGGTTCAGATCTGCACACCTACCATGGTGTATTTGGTGGCGCAACACCCCCATGGGGCATGGGACACGAAGCCGTCGGGTACGTCTCTGAGGTCGGGCGTGGCGTGTCGTCCCTCTCCGTGGGCGACTACGTTGTGATTACTGATACACCATCGTCGGGACACTTGCACATGGAGCCAGCGGCTGCTCCTTTCTTTGGACCGGCGGCGAGCTGTCGGGCCTGCAAGGTAAATCCCAATGCTTTTGAGAGATGTGGGCCATGGTTGTCAAAATTAATTCACTGACGGTTTTGCAAACAGCCGAATATGCTCGAGTTCCATTTGCTGATTCAAGTTTGATCCCGCTGCCGATTACTAGGAATACCACGAGCCTACAGTTGGAACAGGATTACCTTTCGGTGGCAGACATCTTCGGCTCAGCATGGACCGGCCTGGACTGGTCTGGTTTCCAGCCATGAGATGGCGTCGCCGTGTTTGGGACGTCTTGAAATTACAAGTTTGAATACAATGTGGGCCCGCCATTAGAGTGCAGATACGGGACTTTATTTATTTATGTTGGTGTACTTCTTTCTGTTGACTGTTCATAACAATCACTCAAAGAAAGCAATGCTTCGACACTCAATACTCTCCCTAACATTAGCATCCGGAAAGCTCTCATCCCAGAAAGCCGTATGTGGCGTGCGCCAGCCAACACTGTGGTCACTGTCATGGAACTTTAGCAGGAGCGCCTCATCGCGGCCCATGCCCGAGAAGTACCACCACCGATGATCAGGGTTGTGACGAAAGATCGCAGCCGCCAGCTGCTTCTCGTCATCCATATCTGCAAACATGTCGTCGCCCTCGGGGATCTTGTCCACCACCCAGAGTGTATTCGGAACTCCCTCATCGTCCCTGACGCTCTGCGCATCACACACGGCGAGTGGGCACGCCTGCGGCGGCGGAGAAAACGTCCGCCAGAAGCTCGAGATGATGAAGCGCTTGAACCCTGGCCCGCCAGGCCTCTCTTTTTCATAGAGGCGCTGCGCATAGGCGAGCTGACGGCTGGGCTCTGTGTCGACGTGCACCTCGCCGGCCGGGGGCTGGACGCCGCCATAGTGCCGGTATGGGCCGTCTGACTCCTTCGGCTTGGGTATGTCGCCGGAAGTGCGGATCATCCAACCCGTTGGGACAACGAAGGTCGCGCCGAAGGCGCGCTGGACGTGGTCACGTACTTCGGCCTGATACTTGGCTTCGACTTCGGACTTGTCATGGAAGTCGACCATCTCCGTCGGAGCGTCGAGGAGCTGGAAGCCGTGGCGGTCGAATGAGAAATGGTCCTTGATGTCTCTGCCGTCCCGGATTGTCACCTCGTATGGGCCATAGCGGCCCGTGTTGACCTCGACTCCGGCGGAGACGAAACGCCGATTGATTTTTGGCCCATCGAGCAGATACTTGAGGTTTGCTCGCGTTGTGCGGGCACTATCCTCCAGCTGATCTTTGTTTATCGCCATGACTAAGGACTTTCTGTCAAAAAGTTGGATTGTTTTACATTTCTCGTGAAGTTGACTTCCCCACCTCTCATGGCTGTAAGCAATGCGGGTAAAGCACTTGAGTAGACAGCAATTTAGGTTGCAGTCGGGTCGAGCCCCCACATGATCCGATAGGTTTACCTCGTTGCCGCGCCGGATAGTTGTTCCCTTATTGTCTAAGACCATTTGATATAGCACCAGGATCTCACTGGGGCAGACCACAATTCCAAGGTTGACTGACAATTCGAGCCTAGGACGCAAGAGCCACACATGTCACTTGAATGGTCGCCTTCTTGATTCGCATGTTCTTCAGTATATGTATGCGCGGTCCCTCCGCAACTATGTACAATATTGAATGCTCAAAGTCCTTTCGTTAAATTGTGGAAAATACTGACAGCGAATCTCTCGCGTTGCCAGCAAATTCAAACATGATATTGTCCTCACAGCCCGTTTGTCCTGGTATCTATTAGCCTTATATCACAGATCGTGTGCACAACAACGGGAGAAAATAAATAGACTTACCAAGACCAGCATTGTTCACCCACCCGATCTCCCAGTACTCGACACCAACGCCACCGGGGATTGCCTCCACTGTCTTGGCAACTTCAGTGACCCAAGTTCTCTGGCCCTCGGCACTGAACGGAATGCCAGGTCGCATGTCGGGTGGGAACGCAAAGTTTCCCCCTTGCTCACATGTGAAGGGCCACGCCATCTCAGATACCATGAATTCCTTGCCGGGAAGGAGTGTCGTCATGTGTGTCAGTGTATTAGACAGTCTGGTGAAGTTCCACTCAGGGCCACTGTCAGGTTTGATGGTTAGTCACAACGCGTGCCTCTTGCGCGGACTGGGGCGCACAAGGACTTCGTACGTACTAAAATGGATAGAAAGATGCGCTGAACATGTCAATTTGAGAGGGAAAATTTGGATCTGCCTTCAAGACATTCTCCCAGAAGAAGTCCTGAACTCCTTGGTCGGCTGCGCCGTTCAGGTGGACGTTGATCTTAGGCTGCGGGCTGAGGTCGCTGTCCCTGATGCCCTTGGAGGCAGACGAGAGGAGCTGTGCCGTGTTGCTCCAGTTCTCGCTCCCCCGACCAACCGGCCAGAGGATTCCGTCGGCGATCTCATTTCCGATATCGATGATGGCCGGCTGGATGCCCTCGGCTTGGAGCGTGTTGCTCACGTTGAGCGTGTACTCGTAGATCTGGGTGGTGAGGCCCGCAAGGTCAGTCGGCCAACCTGCCGGGATCTTCTGCTGGCCCGGGTCGGCCCAGGAGTCGCTGAAGTGCAGGTTGATGTGAACGTCGATGCCTGCGGCCTTCGCACGCTTGGCCAGGGCGACATTGTAGTCGAGATCATAGTCGCCCTTGGCTACCCACTGCAACAGTAAAATGCGTTAGCCTGTTTCTGGGTCTCGCTTTCTCTTCGGGAATACGCACCACTCTCTGTCGGACTATGTTAATGCCATTTTCAGACAAAATAGTCTCGAGTGGTTTGACAGTACCCTGCAGGTCCTTGTACTGCATGTTAATATCGCGCTCCAGGACTGCAACGGAGGACCAATCGGCCCCCTTGTGCTGCAGAGCCGCCTGTGCCACGTGGGCAAGGAGCGCGCCAAGCGCGAAGTTCCGGAACGCCATCTGTAAAGACCGTGGATGGAGAAGATAGGTTCTCCTCTATTGTGCAATAGAAAGACAGTCACTGCATGGAAAAACTATTGATGTGTTTGACAGGTATTGAAAGCCGGTCCCGGAACTCTTGTGCAGTGGGTAGAGACCTTATAGATTCGATCTGCGCCTAATTTCAGGAGGTTGGCCAAGAGGACCGCAGCGCCTAATGCCAAAGAGATCTGCCATCTATGCCGTTTTTAGGCGAACTATGTCATGGTTAACTTTACATTTAACTCCGAAATTGAGTGACAGGCTATTGATAGCCTGCATACGCACCAATTAGCTTTTGCTAACATGCAGCGTGTTTCGGGTAGAAGGCCCTGCCAGCAGCAGCTGAGTAAGGCAGGGGTGGAACTACATGGGGCCAAGCCCGGAGCATCCGATCCCTAATCTCAACTTTAAATTTGTGGAGTCTTGACCTTTCTGGGAAGATACTCTATCCCAATTTTGTGCTCTCAATACCTTGAACATGAACACAGTGCAGTTATTACCCTATGTGCAGCAAAGAGTCCTTGACAATGTTCATGGCCTCGAGCATCGCGCCTCACAGCCACGGGCTGGTGAGGTACTTGAATTCTGAACGCATAAGTTGAAACCGGAAACGTTGCCGCATGACGGACTGCTGATTTGCTCAAGTCTCCCTCAAATCACAATATGACGAATCATCCAGCCAACCGGTGCTCTGAAATATGCTTTATAATAGAGGCGTTGCTTGGGGAGGAAAGGGGCCACGAGGGATTCAATCAACAAACTATTAAAATCAGAGGCACCAAATTGTTTCTCAGGATTATCGTAGGGTAACAAAACAGCAATCAATTTTATTCTTTTAGCTAACCGTTACCAGATAGAGTCCACTAACTCAAAATACCAGAAAGCGCACCTATAAACGAGAACGAGAGTAGCTATTCAAGTGGGATCTAAATACTTATGTTGTTGAATATAGACTAAAATCTAGATCTGTGCAATTTCATTCCACACTGACAGATGCGCAACAATTAAGGGTTAGATAAATATACAATGGCAATAACGGTACATCTGTGAATACAGTCGATTCAAAACGGTTCTTTGCAAAGAGAATTCTGATAACATGAACCCCAAGTCGAGCCTCTACAAACCCTTCCCCACGTCGAATACGTGATGAAGACGGAATGCACCGATCTCAACTCATCCTCTATCAAACAAACAAAAAAAGAAAAAGCTGCATTAGGGCAGACGTGCTACGCATCGACAGGGAACGCAATTGGGATCTTTGGTATAGGCCTAGTGGGGACCCCCCAGGCGTACGGGATTGACCGACTCTTGCCGTCGAAGGCGGACCTCGAAAGCTTGACGGCTGCTGCACCTCTCGGTAGCATCTCCTTGTGATACGACTCCAACATTTCGGAGCACTGGGACGATGTCGGCGAGGGCGGCAGTTGTCCGAGAAATCGAGAGAGGCTCAGCGCATCCTTCATTGCATGGACCCCACCCTCCCCACGAACTTGTCTTATGATTAGCACAAGGGGTCCAGAAGTCACTACTGGAGACAACTTACAAGGTGTCATCGGATGCACCGCGTCCCCAAGCAGTGTCACACGTGTCGCCGGGAGCGATTCCAGCACCATATCACGAATAACAAGTGGTTTGCGCCGGATCGATTGGGGGGTGGTCAGTTCGAGAATCTCCCTGAGCTCTGCGGGAGCTAGGCACATTTTCTGCCGAGCTATTTCCAAGAGCTGCTCAGCGCTGGCTGGTGCATTCGAAAATCCTGCATCCGTGACGCTCTCGTCTGGCCAAAGGACCGTCCAATAGTAGTCCGCGGATTTCTTGTCGGGGTTGATTACGTCCAGGCCGACAAATATACGGGCCGGATGATTGTTGCCGTCTCTTGTATCTACCGTGTAGGCTGAGTGCGCTATCTCCAGCTGCCGCTTGACCTCGTCGTTGTGAAGCGTGACCTCTCCGGAGATGGTGGCCATCGGGAGAATTTGGGTATTGGCATCGGTGAGGTGTTGTCGAACTGGTTTTAGAGAAATGTTTAGTACTCTGAGCAGATGGACGCATACAATTCTCATACTGACCGGCACTATTGACCCCGTCGGCGCCAACAAGAATATCGCCAGTGGATTGTGTACCGTCTGCAAAATGTACAGTGACTCCTGCGTCATTCTCATCGATTCGAATCGCCTTTTTGTTGTACTGGATTGGAATTTCGGTAGCAAGCCAAGCGCGCAGCTTCTTGCGGCAAGCTCGTAGAACTGAATGCTTCTCATCGGGCTGCACACCAGTACGAGCGGTTGAGTCGTGAGTGAAATACACGAATTGTGGTTGCAGAGAAAGTGGCAGAAGATGGCTTGTTGATTCCAGTGGCGGCATTGATTCTGGGACCGAGGCGCGTAAATCTTCTAAAACGCTGCTCATCAATGGTAAGTCAAGCGCTGCCACGGAATGTTGGTGCGTGATGCGACGTACGAATGTATCCCAATGGCCCACCCCTGTCTGCGAGAATGTTCCCCTTCATCCCGGTCGAAGATTTCGAAAGGGATATTCTGTTTGCGCAGGGCTTGGGCCAAGGTCAACCCCCCGATTCCAGCCCCGACAATCAAAACGCGTGGTGCAGACATTGCGGACAGTTTCGTAATGGCACTGAATGCTTTGATTGACGCTTGAGATAAGTGGCTCGAGGATTTCAAGAAAGTTCTCTTATGTATACCTTATTTGATAGCTGAATCAAGTAGTCCACGTGACGTATACCACTGTTCGGCTGGACCGATTACTCCTTCAGAGCGCCTCGCTTAAGTTATCCGGTGGCCGATGTAAAGTTCGGCAAGAGGATCTCGGAGCCGATACGCCCGCACAGGCTGTGGCGATCATCGCCAGGAACTCTACGCACGGCGCGATTGGGACCCGAGGGCCGATGGTCTCTGCACCAAACTTAACAGTACACGAGCAGTTGAAGCTGTCCAATATCATTCCGTGTCCGAAGTGGCTAGCTCATAGCTACATGAATTCCGTGTCCACGACCATTGGAGCAACTGATTTAGGCACCATAGCCCGAGTCGGGAATTTTGATGTCAAAACATTTCTACGTGTCATCTCGCTGATCGGATATTGCAAAATGACCGATTTGAGATTCCTACCTAGGTATCCGAAGAGCGAGTTGAAACATATCATGACCCACCGTATGAGTGCGGGCCCCGCAAACTTCCTTCCGAGCCTGGCGCACCTCGATTTCCGAGCCAGTTACTGTATGAGCGAATGTATATGGTGGAAAACTTAGCTTCAGTGCTTCCACTGTTCAGTTAATCTCTCCTAAGAAGTCAATCACAGTAAGTCAATAAACTACCACACTCATTCGCCTAAGAAATTGTGAGTTTTCGTCAACATAAGCCCATTGTTTTGCTCGTTCCAACTCATCAGCTGGAGTAGCATCTCTACAATTTTGTAGTTGGAAACAATCGACATAATATTACAGTGTTCTGTGTTTTTTATATGTATATGAAATGCAGTCTCACGGCTCGATAGTTCGCTTGTGCAGCTTCATAACTGGTTCCGTTTCTATTCCGTATACAGCTATAGCTATACACACAGCTTCATAAGTTAGCTTAACGTGCAACGAAACCTGGTCTCTAATACTAGCTTGAGTCCCCAAACTCCGTGGTGGCAGCGATCTACCCTAGGGTAGGCACGCGATTGATGCTGAGGAAACTGACCACATCAGCATCATCACTTTTATCTCCAAAGACGTATAGCAAGCCGACAGCCAAATGTTCAGTGAGATTATTAAGAGGAAAAGAAACCCATGCAGCCATCTGTAGTTCTGCCTACTTTGGTCAAAGGCCTGACTTCTCGCGCACACCCCCCCCCCGTCTCAGTCCTCCCACTGTCTCAGTTCCTTTTCTTTATTGACTGACTTGGAAAAAACTTTGCGGTCTCGCGACACCCAGAAAGTAACAACTAACGCTTCAGGATCCCATTCCTTCAGAACAGATTTCCGGACGCTGATAACATACGGACCAAAATCCAGTTCGCATCGTCCGTACGATTTTGACGGTTTGATCGCGGTTGCAAATCTCAGTTTTGCATCCCCGTCATGAGCAGAGCTCTTGCACTTTTCCAGGTTGAAATGATAGCTGTGAGGTTCGGATCTTTGACGTTCGTCAACCCAGAAAAGTATGAGGAACCTATCCTCTCTTGGCCCCGGCCGCTCGATCCCAATCTCGAAAGCCATTTTGCGGCCTGCGGCCCATGAAAACGGCACTGACAGCCCTGGGAAGTTTGGAGGGGCTGTCAGTGTGTCGCCCGACTTTTTCTCTGAATGAACGAACCTGAGATACATCTTGTTATCAGGGTAGATCCCGCGAAGATCGACTCTGTCAAGTGTGTAGATGTGCTCGTCCTTGCTTGCGTAGACGTGCTTGTCCTTGCTTCCATAGACGTGCTCGTTCTCGCTTGCGTAGAAGTGCTCGTCCTTGCTTGCTACTAGTATTGTCTTCGTCGCATGCTTATCAATGGTGACGCGCCCGAGCCTGCCACGCGGGCATGTGTACAACTTTGATGGCTCAGATCTTATATAGTGATTAGGACCAACACGGACACACTGAATGCCCTGGCAATCGGACAAGCCTCCCCGGAAACAATTTAGGCTGAGAACTGTGATCGGCCTATGTTTCCTGTCCAGGAGCTCGTGCACACTGCAGCCGAATGAAATTCGTCCCTGGCCTATCGTCGACGTCGTGATCTCATATTCAACGTCGTTCACATGAAGATGTTGGATGCCAGCGCTCTTGGCAAATTCTTCCGGCGAGCATGCGAATAGCCCGCGGTAAGGAGTCCTCGCTGCAGCCTCCTCGGTCGAACGCCACGCAAATAGCGAGTTATCCCGCACTTCGCGCAGGATTTCTTCTTGCAATCGTGTAAAGGCCTTCGCGCCTTCACCGTAAAGTAAAGGCATATTGACGTTGAATATTCCCATCAGACAGTAGGCTAAGTCCTCTTCCCGGGTCGTCTGCCTTTCTGCAGCCCAGCTCATTCGTGTAGCAACGCTGATCGTCTCGATGTCTTGTTGATGAAGAAGGATCTCACGAGGGACTTTGGTTATATCCTCGAGCTCTCGGTATAATCTGTCTTTCCGTCCAATAGTCCTCCAAATTGCGCCATCGGGACCGTAGAAAACGAGTCTTGTAGGCGCAATCAACTCCTGCAGCGTCCATCCCCTTGAAAACCACCTACACCATGCTAGGCTAAACTTATCAGCGATGTCAACCTCTTGTGGGAAGTCCTCAAGGTAGGCATAGCAGACTTCGGCGAGTCTGTACCATTTGAACATGGAGTTGATGGCCTCGCTGAGCTCGGCGCTACTTTCCTTGTTGATACAGCACGTGTCGACCCAGGAGTATTTGATTCCATCTGCCCTGGCCTGCTCACAAGTGCGCTTGATCTTGTCAAAACCAGCCTTGCTCCGTCTTGCAATAACATTGTGGAAATCTGCGAAGGTTACCTCCTCAGGCCCCCAAGTGTGGGAAAGAATGGCATAAGGGGGAGCTTGACCCATGAAGTATTCAAGCTTGAGTGTGTCATTATTGATAAGCCACATAGTGACAAGGTTACGATTTCCTCTTCAAATTAGTAGAAGCCGTTCATTGCAGACGTGAAGAAAGAGAATGGCGACGAGCTTGTTTGGGGAAGTTGATCTAGAGCTCTCGGAGCGGGGTGCATCAGACCTGACCCTCAAGAATTTCCTGCGTAACGCAAACCACATTGATGCTGTCCACGTCTGGTAGCAAACCAGTACTACCGGTTGCACACTCAATCCGTATACAGCCCGAAGGCGTACGGTACTACACTGCTGCCTGGAAGCCTCAAACTCCGTGGCGCACAGCCATCAATTAAAAGCCAATGGAAAGCCACCTCACTCGCTTCTCATTCACTCGCTTCTCCTTCAGACTCGCTATTTGACGCTTCATCGAGCTCGCCAGTGCGCTGAAGTGTCTCTAAAGCGTTCGCCAGGCATTTTCTCTCCCTGCGTGCCAGCCACTTCATGAACCGACGTACCTGTTTCTGTTTCTCGTCGAGTCCACTTTTCGCTCGATGTTTATGGCGATGACTTTTCTTCCTGTGTGACGGCGATTTGTTCCAATTCTCTCGCGGATTGGTGTACACAAACTCATTCCAGCTCTCTGTGAGGTCTTGATTACCAATTCGTCCTAGAATTGTAGGCATATCTCTATGGCCAGAAACTTCAAGGTATTCAATGCACTCCATAAGCACTGCAAGGGCGTTGGTGACGGAACAGCACCGTGAAATCAAGACAATTACTTCAGGACAATGACTGGTGTCAGCCCTTCACATTTTATTCAGGGAGCCCGAGGTGTTCCTGACTTACGCCTCTGGTGGTAAAGTATGTCCTCTGCCCTCGAGGACGCATTGTGTCGCGAGGCTATCAGCAAGGCCAAGCTAGCGAGGCCAACGACCGCCCCGGCAAGGGGGTTTGTGACAGTCAGGGCCGTGGGCCACGACCAAGTTGTAAGTACAGTCCAAAGTACTGAAGCAGTCGCAGGTACTTTGGCAAAGCTTGAAGACACTGCGGCGGTCGAGAGGAGGCCAAGAGCCGCGATCTCGACGGACGAATCGTTTGAGGTCGACTGCTCGAGGCGGAAGTCCAGGAATTCCTCGAAGATCGTCTTGTTCGCGAGTGTTGCCTTTGCAGCGCGAAGGGTCGCAGAGTAGCATGCATTCTTTGCCTGCTTGCAGCGTTGGGAAAGCTCATTCTTGTCTCGTCTAGAGTCTGATGGTAGGATGGCCGTTGTCAGTGCTGTTGGCCCCATGAGAGTAGTATACGTTGTGATACAATTTCTTGCTTACTGATTAAATCTCCAAGGTCCTGGAATATAACTTGGATCGCAGCTTCCAAGTCTCTGACTCCATCGCTATATACCTTCTTAACGCTTCTGCAATCGAGCCCCTACTCATACGTTAGAAGATTGCTCTGACAAATATAAGAAATTAGTATTTCCACTGAACATACTCGATACGCATGGACCGAAGTTCCGAGGAAGTCACCTCCAATCTTCAATGCATGTTCATTGAAGAAGAGAGAAGCAGTGTCTCCATCCGACCCGTCTGTGGTGTTCCCGTCAAACCCAGTTCTGGATGGAGTTGATGTGGGTTGCCTTGTCCTAGATGCGGTTGTTGCGGGTGGATTAATTTGGTATCCGGCAAGATTGATCTCCGAGACCATCGCAAACGCTAGGACAGCAGCCCTGTTGGTATATTAGACATCCTGCGGGTTGATCGCGATGGGAGGCAGCTACTTCCCATGATGGGACGAAGTCGAACCCCGTATCTCCTTTTACTTCCTTGTGGACTTCTTGGAGATACTTGGATCCCTCTTTCATGGCCGTTTTGAACAATGCATCATGCCAAAGCGTTTGGACCTCGCTCGTCAATGGTACGAACCCAAGCAGCGAGCGATCTGTTAACCTGTTGACATGAGGTCGATTGTCAGGGTCCACTATCTCCCAGAAGAGCCTGCCAATACGATTCGAAATTTCAGAATTTCCCGTAGACTCTCGCTCAAGCTGGATCTAGCACCTTGTTAGTCTTGAACGAGCTTTCCTATTGATATCGAGAAATCGTCTCGACTCACGAAAGCAACGCCCGTTTTGTCCCTGACCAGGCGAGCAGTCACCAGTTGGGGGTTCCTGGAGACATTGCGCATGAATTCATTGAAATGTCTTGCGTTCTTTTCGGCGCGCCACCCGGAAATCTTGAGGTGAAAGTCCTCGAATCCAGCTGGTGGTATTCCCTCATCAAAAATTGGGCGCATTTTTGCACCAGTTCGACTAAAAATTGAGACGCAAAATCGGACAACGGGATTCGCAAGGCCTACCCCTTGGCACAGGGACAGAGAAATGGGTGTATCAACACGCGGAGACTGAAGAAAATAACAGATTCTTGTAATCCCCAAGGGTCCATCCACCTAGTCGTCCTCGAAGCGGAGAATGTCAGATGCTCCGGTTGCTCAGAGCCCACGAAAAAGGTGAGGCGGCTTGCATGCTCGGCATCTACATTATTGGCTTCTCTGTGCTTTGGCGGTAGCACAAAATCTGCGTGCTTCTCGCCGATCGTCGACAATGCATATCCAAGTTCAAGTTACTGGCCATAGAAATGCGGCTGTATTGCGCTTTCCCCGTTTCTGCGCAGCAATACACTGCAGCCCGAATCTGTATTTTCCAAGTGAACGAGCCTGAGGTAGCCGCTTCGATATCATTGGATCGGCCGTCTCACGAGCAACGAGGAGCCATATCACACTCATTTACATTTCATGATTATTTCATAACATGGTTAGGCCGTGTGAAATTGCAGATGTACGTCAGCACGAGTTGCAACATTGTAGTGTTATCCTTGTGTACAGCGTCATGGAAGTCTGCGAAAGTACCTCCTCAGAGCCCCAAGTGTAGGAAAGAAGGGTGTAGGAGGCGGCTTCACCCATGAAGGCTTCAAGCATAAGGGTTTCGGTGTTGATAAGCCACATATTGCGCTAAAGGTACTTAATGACTGAAGGCCCTCGACACAGGTGTAAAAATAGAGAACCCCAACGAGTTTTCTTGGAAAGGCGTATTTTCAGGTCGCAAAGCGGGGGCCAGCAAACACAGCCCCCAAGGTCTTGTGCATGTATTCCGGCAGGCACCCAGTTGGGGCCCGATCTGGACCCAACATACCGCGATAGTTTTTCCACATCATGGCGTTGTATAAATCACTTGAAGAAGCCTTGACATGTACCAGTGACCGACACACTGCTGTCTGCCCAACTGGGTCTGGTTTCAATATGCCGGCAACAACGCGTGCTGTTCACTTTCCGACTTGCTCCTTCCAACATACGCGTTTTGAGAGGCTCTCTCTGGCTCTAGATGCCCTCCAAGGTTACCAGCCAGCTTATAACACCAGCAAACTACTTAAAATGTAGCATTATCGTTCTTCTTTATCAGAATCAAGGCTCGCAGGGAGGAAGGCAGGCAAGGCAGAAATCGCATACAGGGTTTGGTCGAGTGCGGCGAAAAATTGCGAACAGTACATGGCCTTCGTACTCCGCGCGCGACGGTGGAATCCTGCTGCATATAGCCTCGTTCATTTTTTGAGCGCAAATAGGCATCCATATTACCAGATGAAGGAGCCAAGTTTCATGTATTGCCATCCTTGTCTTTGTTGGCGCTTACTGCTGTCAGCACCTGCAAGCGTGTCCTTTGGGGTTTTCCTTTGGATACATAGCAGGTTTCAGAACATGCAGTTTTGCCCCTGTCGATGCGACCAGCTGAGGGGCATTTGGCGAAAGAGGTGGCGGGGCTTCTGTGGATTTCCTATACGACTTGTGAAGATACGTTACTTGTCTTCGACACTTCTCTTTGTACTCGTATCTTGCCTCTACAAATGCTTTAGAATCCCGCCGTCATGGAGCCAGCCCCATGCGGCCCTTTGGGGGACGACGGCATTGCTGTCGATGTGGCCTCAATCGCTGGAGCTTCGCAGGTTGCACGCTCATGCAGCGGGCCGCAGATATCCCCCACTCATGTTTACCAGCAACTCCCTCTCGCCAAAGGGACGATCCGAATTATCGATCTTGATTGTACGCCAGACACGACTGCTCCCCTGACCGCAACCCTCCGGGTTGTTCGCCTCAAGGATTGCCCAAGCTTTACAGCCCTGTCTTATGTCTGGGGCGCGTGTGGAACGGCATCGATCTGCTGTAATGGTGCCTCGTTCGCGATCACTCCCAATTGCCAGGAAGCCCTTCTGTCCTTGCGGTCATTGTACGGGGCAATTTGCATTTGGGTGGATGCTATTTGTATCAACCAAGGAGACAATGCAGAAAAGGACAAGCAGATACCTATCATGGGGGAGATATATACATGGGCAAACGCGGTATACGTGTGGCTGGGTCCCGAAGATTACAGGCATACCCAGGCGATAAATTCTCTGAAGATAGTCTCATCACTGCGGTTTCCACAGTTCGGCGCCCCTTGGATACAGGGTCGCGGGGGTCATACCGTTGTCAAAGACCGCGCTATTTGCCTAATGGAGGGCGTATGGTTCATTATCTGCAAATGCTTGGGTTTCTACTTTATGTCTTGTAAGTTACGTCTCAATTCCTATCGAAGCTATCTACTAATGTTTTGAGGGCTTACATAGTTAGGTGGAGAAAGAAGCTGAAAACCCACTGTTGCGTGGACGATCTGGACCGCCTTTTGGGTCATGAATGGCTGACACGAGCTTGGACTTTTCAAGAGATCGTTCTGGCATCAAATCCAGTACTAGTTTGTGGGAAGCAGATGATCCCTTGGTCAGTCTTACAACGAGCTTTGGAGTTCTACCATGAATACTCGGGGCCTCTGAACTCAGAACACTCTGGTCCAATACATTCTGAAAAGATTGATTCGTGGTGGTACCTCCTCATCGTCTGGACGAGCATTTCGCGACCCACAAGATGGCATGGAGAAACGATGAGACTCCTTCCACAAGGAAGAATCAGTATTTCTGTCAAGGACTACAGCGCTAAATATCTAGGTAACTTCCAATCTTGGTTTCTCTCGGCGACCATTTCATTTCTTATACTGGGCCTGGGCTTGATAGTATGCCCCGCGGTACTGGCAGTTTACCTATTCACTCGACTTGAGGGGTTCAAACCCATTGTCGCCATTACGTATGCGTTTGCTACCTTGCCAGCATCCTTCTACTTAGCCATCTTCTTTTGGAGACTTTCCATTCATTTCAAACCAGTCATTCGGCCTTTAGAAGTGGAAGAGGCTGTCCTGGTTGGGATGCTGAAGGCGTTGCGGGAACGACGCTCTTCCGTCCCTAAGGACAAAGCCTTCGCTTTATACGGTGTCCTGCAGGCATTGAAAGTTGTTCCGGATGGGGAGCCGAAAGTTGAATATGCCATACCAATGGGCCGTGTCTATTACAATCTATTTCGGGAACTTCTGCTCTGGAATCCTAGACTGATATGCCTTCTCCTCGACGTGGGTTTACCGATCCCCCATGCACCATCATGGGTACCAGACTGGAGCATACTGCATGAACGATCTTGGATCGAACATGAAACCGTTTACGATGGCGTTACGAGCAACACCGACGCTCCTCGAATCGAGATTAGTGGTGAAAAATTGACTGTTCAAGGGAAACGGCTTGGCACGATAAGTTTCACCACCAGATTGTTCAAGCGGTTCGACAGCGACAACCTGGACACGACGCAAAGTGAAACACGACAGGATCTCTCTGCGGCTATTTCTCAGTTCTCTGACTGGCTACGTGCAATAATCCGAGACTGCCCAGTGAGTTCAACCTACGAGTCCCTTCCTAAGGCCATTTTGGATGCGCTGCATGGACGGGTGAGCGACTTCGACGGCGCAGATGGACCATTATTCGAAAAATGGCGGCGAATGATGTATCCTCAGAGCTTCATAGGCAACGGGGCTTCGACGGGCGACCTTCTCGACAGAGTGGCTAGCGACCATTCTATGTTGGAATTCACTGTCAAAATGTGCAACAATCTCCACCAGAGACGAGTACTCTTCTTCTCAACCGATGGCCACATAGGATCCGGTCCACCGCATATGCTTGTCAGTGACAAGATAGTTCTTTTGAATGGTGTGCCCGCACCCATGATTCTACGCGAACATACAGAACAGCCGGAGCTGTATCAGGTCGTCGGTCCCGCGTTTATATGTGGTTTCACGAAGCTCAGCGATGAGGCGCAGCAGGAACAAAATTGGGGATCTTTTACTTTGATCTAGGTTGAATTCTCGGTAGTGGCTGAATCTGCTGATCGGCGTCGTCCTGGTCTCCGGACTGTTACTACATTTAGAGCTCTGTGTAGCACTACATTTCGGCCTGAACTCGTATTTTCAAACGAGCGAACCCTGAAGCTGCCCCTTCAATAGCCCTGAGATCAGCACTCAGGCGATTTCACTGGCAGGAGCAGCGAGGCGCCGTATCATACTCGACTTTATTTTCCGTCTAGGTTATAGCATGAAATCAAACATAAATCGCGCGTTACATCAACTGCGCAGCGACAATGGTGACAACATCAGAATTTTGCCACTTTGTCCCTCAACGTAACACTTCAAGTCAATTAGGTTATTAGTTTCGTTCTTAATAAGTAGTGTACATTCCGAAGGCATACGGTCCCTTCACACACTAGTAGGTGGATTTGTTTTTAATCTCCACACACAGTATGTGGTGCCTTCATATCATGGTAAATGCTTGAAAATCCAGCTTTTAGAACAGAGATCGGGGGTTCTCACCCGCAAAAACGGAGGGTACACCCATAGAGGCAACTCGGAGATCAATGTACCTAGGTACCTAGGTACTCAGATTAGCACCGAATTAGTTATCCCGTAGCAGGTCGTCTATGTCGTGCATAAGGTTATCCTTTGAGGATTGACCATAGGGATGTATACTCGGTTTTTGCGGTGTGAAGCTCTGGTCTCTTAAAAGAAAATACAATTGTCATTACCCAGGCCGAAAATAGAATTGGTACGTAAGCAACCGAAGCAAGCAATAAGATGTTGCCTGTGCTGTATTGGACCAGAATGGGGAGTGTCTGGCATCTACTTTTACTCATTTTTCAGGGTGAGGGATACAAATGATCAAACCTAGTCTCAAATATCACAATGTCGCTGATGAATGAGCCTGTGAACCACGATCTGGAACTGATGGTTCATATCTTTACACTGTCATTGACATTGTGTTCCTTTTTCAAAGGGCTGGGTCTTTGAGCGATGACCACTAATTGAAGGGATCGTACGTCATTGGGATATTAACACATTAAGAACGAAACCAAGACCACCACATACGGATTTAGAACAAAACCAGCCATATGCCAAGGAGAGAACACCAATTGTACCGGGCAATGTAGTTACAGTACCACCCAAACCCAGGAGACAACCTTGAAACATGATCGCCACACCTCCGGCCCCTCTCGAAATCTGTCAAGGTGTATCGTCACTTGTGCCTGGGCGAAAATGACCAGAGCAGGCGATTGTCAGCTTTGCATGCCTCAATATGCTCGGAAGGATCGCTCGTCTCCACTGCTTGATGTGCATACGTATTAGTAGGTATGCACTCTTTGCACGCCGGAGGAGACACCAGTACTGGTTAGTGCATGTCTACATGCATGAGATCACCCAAGACATGGAGCTTCTCCGCCTCAAACGATTATTTTCTAATGCACTTGACTGTTACACTCTCTTGACAATTGAAGCCACTTTTGCGGCCAGAGCGGTCGTCGCACACCGAGAAGACCTGACAATGGCGTTACACAACCTCTTCCACGACGCCCAGACAGGGCACATCGACATCCTCCGCCTAAGTCTAGGACTCCTAGCCGCCCTCACCACCTACGGTATATCCCTAGCAATCTACCGCCTCCTCTTCCACCCCCTCGCCTCCATCCCAGGCCCAAACCTCGCAGCCGCAACAGGATGGGTCGAAACCTACTACGAGCCCCTCCACGGCGAAGGCGGCCAGTTCCTCTTCAAGTACCGCGCGTGGCACGAACGATACGGCCCCATCATCCGCATCAGCCCGCACGAGGTCCACATCCAGGACTCGGCCTTCTACGAGACGCTCTACTCCAACATCAAGCCCGCAAGCAAGCCCAAAAGCCTAGAGACGCGCTTCAACAACCCCACGGCGACGTTCGCCACGGCGGACCATCATGTGCACCGCAGCCGCCGGGCGGCGCTCAACCCGTTCTTTCTCGAAGCGCAGGATCGCGGGGCGCGCGGGGCTGCTGCAGGACCGTGTTGATGAGCTCTGTGGGCGGCTTGAGCGGGAGTTCCGGGGCAAGGGCCGGGTGCTGGTTGTTAATGCGATGTGGAGCTGCTGGACGCTGGATATCATCATGGAGTATGTCTTTGGGCGGCGGTATGGCTTTATCACGGAGCCTGAGTTCCGGGCCTCGCTTGTTGCTTCTACGTTCGCCCTGCTCGATGGGGTCCACTGGATCACGCAGTTCCGGTGGGCTGTGAGGATGTTGTACAGCCTCCCGGATTCTGTTGTGGGATGGATGAGTTCGGATATGGAACGTGTCATATCTTTTAACAATGTAGGTCCCCTGCGTGCCGGTTAGTTACTTGTGCCTTGAGGTAACAGGGTCCCCCAGGAGATGACGGCGCAGGTCAAGGAGGTCTTGAACGGCGCGGCGAGCAAGGAGCAGCCCGAGACCATCTTCACCTCGATCATCCGGTCCGACATGCCCAGGTCAGAAGTGACGGTGGAGAGACTGCAGCACGAGGCCATCGGCCTCATCGGGGCCGGGATCGAGACGTCGATGCGCACGCTGACCGTTTCCGTCTTCCACATTATCGACAACCCTGCAGTCTACAAGAAGTTGCGGGAAGAGCTGAAGGCCGCCATCCCGAACCCGGGCAGGATTCCAGCCTGGGAAGTGCTCGAGAAGCTGCCCTTTCTGACAGCGTGTATCCAGGAATGCGAGTCTATCCCCTCACATTTCTCTTACGGTATCACTGACATCTCCCCCCAGCCCTGCGTGTCTCATACGGCACATCCCAGCGCATCCCCCGCATCTTCAACCACGAAGACACGGTGTACAAAGACCACATCATCCTGCGGGGGTCGACCATCAGCATGGACATCTACGACGTCTCGCACGACGAGGCCATCTTCCCGGACAGCTTCTCGTACCGGCCAGAGCGGTGGCTGGGCAGCCCCACAGCACCCGACGGGCGGCAGCTGTCGAGGTACCTGGTCACCTTCGGCCGTGGGACGCGTGCCTGCGCCGGCCTGCAGCTGGCCTGGGCTGAGCTTTACGTCGGTCTGGCGAGCTTCTTCCGCCGGTTTGAGGTGGAGAATTACGAGACTGATAACAAGTCGGACGTGGAGCTGGCCAGGGACAGGTTCGTGCCTCGTCCTGTGGCTGGGAGCATGGGCGTTCGCGTGTATGTGAAGTAGATAACGGGAGACTTCTAGACAGTGACAACGTCGTACATATTCCAGGAGGCTTCAAGCAAGTTGTCGGAAATCTGCACCACGGAAACTGAGACACATTCAATGAGGAGTCTAGAAACACGCTTGGTCCAAACGGCTTCCAATCAGGTCGAAGACTATCTCAACAACCCTGACAAACCCTGACACCAATCTTATCAGATCCCCTCCCCAAGGTCCCACCCGAGGGGGAGACGCGGCTAGACTCGGCACGAGCGGGTCAGAAGCTAGGGGGAGCTCGTGATGCTGCTAGAGACTAGCAGGTGATAGCACATCACATCAGCAGCGACATTTGACATATCGTCAGTCATCTTTTCGCGTCAACGAAAATTACACAAACTGATAATCAAGCCGCTACCCACCCAATTGAGCCAATTGGATTCACCAAGAGACCCACGACCGCCGCGAACCATCTCCAGGCTGCGTTATCGCCGATCCCCCCTTCAGCCTCCATCCTTCCATCCCCTCGAACCCCGCACATTGGCTACTGTACCCTTAAAGTCACACACACGCGCGGGCCGGGGCGATCCTCGAGACAACCCTCGTTGCTGCCTATCCTGTAACGACCTCCCTCTGCCGGTCAAGATCGTCGAGATCTGACTTTGTCGCCCCTTCAACTCGTCCGTCCGGGGTTGCAATCCCATCCGACCCGACGCGCCAGTCCATTCTGGCCCCCAACCTATCAGTCACTCACTTTACCTACAACATCCCTCCCTGCTCGGACCGAACGAACAAGGGCAAGCCAGCCTCGCCAGCCAAACATGGCGAGCCTCCCAGCCAAACACCCCTCGCTGGCCATCCACATGACAGACAGGGCCACCACGCCCCTGATATCATCATCATCCTCCTCCGCCGCAACAACCTCCTCCTCCTCCTCGACAACCACCTCACACCACCCCTCCCCACAACAACAACAACAACGACAACAACCCAACCAAAAACAAAGAACCCGCCACCAACTACCCTTCTCAACATCTCCACCCTCCTCCACCTCCCCGCCATCCACCCCCTCCGACCCCTCCGACTCCGACACAGAAGAAAACCCCCCCTCCTCCCCAGCAACAACCCAATCCAAAGCCCTAACAACCCTAACCACAACCGCCTTACTGTCATACGACGCCGCAAAGCGCCTCGGCCGCGGCGCCCCCCTGCGCACAATGGTCGAGTACGCCGACGGCGGCCCCGCCGTGCTGCACAGCTACATGTGCCCGATGGGCCTCGCGCTGGGGGTCCCCGGGCGCAACGCGAGCTCGGGGAGCTTGGCTACTGCTGTGGGGAAGGCGGGGAGTGACGACGACGACGAGGAGGCGGATGGGGAAGGGGAAGGTGGTGGTGAGGAGATTGGCGATAGGCGACAACGACCGAGACGGACACCTACCAACCCGGTCTCTTTCGCGCTCGAGGAAGGAGACGATGGGACGGACACGGACGCAGAGGGGGCCATCGACCCGCGCGACCCGCCCATGCTGACGAGCACGGTGGTCGCCCCGCGCGCCGAGGACCTGCGCGAGGCGCGGCGCGCGACGGCGAGGCTGGAGAAGGTGGCGCGCGTGTTCCAGGCGGAGTGGGTGTCGACGGGCCGGCGGTGATCGCGACACACACGTCCGGGGGCAGTCATTCGGAAGTCAGTCCATCTGTCTGTCTGTGCGAACAGTGGGATGTGTGTAGGGGGGTGTGCCGGGTTTTGTCACGGGCAGACAGATAGACGTCCTATGGAGGATCAAAATTGGTGCGCGGTAGAGGGAGGGTGGCCATGCCTCTGGATGTGGTTGGTTGGTTGCCTGGAGGAGGAGGAGAATGTCGGGCCCGATATGGCCAGGCCGGGTGCAGGACCGAGAACGAGAAGAGCCGCTATGTTGCGTTCTGTGCTGGGTCGAGGGCGGAAAACAAAACCAGGAGATGCGCGGGGGCCTACAGGCGATCAGGCAGCCAGACGGCAGATGACGGAGAAGAACAAGTTGACGGAGGAACCCATCGCAAAAAGCAAGGAGAGCAGATGTCGTGCAAGACGAAGGAGGATCTTGTTGGACAAAAAGCATTGCCGGATATTCTGGGACACAGAAATTGCAGCACCCGAAATGTTAATTGTAATTGGACCATCACACTCCATGGATGCAGTAAAGGGAAAGCAAATGTTCAAGTGCATCGAAATTCATTCATTGTGGTATGGTGCAGATCTTGCTAAATGTGCACCCGTCTATTTAAACCTCTTACTGATATCTGTATCATCCCTCGTAAACCTTTTCTGCCAATCCACATTCCCCCTTTAGATGAGCTGCTGGAACGCCCTGTTGATGGGGGAGCGGATGTTGGGCACGTCCTTCCAGAAGTCAACCGTCGCCTTGGCGCGCTTGGCAATGCCCTCAGGCGTGAACTCGAATTTGGCGTAGACGTCCTTGTAGGCGCCCGAGGCACCGAAGCGGTTCAGGCCGAACTGCTCGTGGGTATACCTCTCCCAGCCCATGGTGCTCATGACCTCAACAGACAGCGAAGGGATGCCGTCGGGCAGGACCGACAGGCGGTAGTCCTTGGACTGGGCGTCGAACACCTCGAAGCAAGGGATGGAGACAACACGGGCCTTGATGCCCTGCTTCTCCAGCTCCTTGACTGTGTCAATGCAGATGCACACCTCGGAACCGGTGGACACCAGGGTGACGTGGGCACCCTCGACCTCGTGCAGGACGTAACCACCCTTGGAAGCGCGCTCGATCGTCGAGTTCTCGAGCTGGGGCAGGTTCTGACGGGACAGGGCCAGGATGCTGGGGGTGTGCTGGGAGGTCAGGGCAACGTAGTAGGCGGCGCTGGTCTCGTTGCCGTCGGCAGGGCGCCACACCATGCAGTTGGGCAGGGCACGGAAGTGGGCCAGGGTCTCGATAGGCTGGTGGGTGGGGCCGTCCTCACCAAGACCGATGGAGTCGTGGGTGGCAACCCAGATGACGCGCTGCTGAGACAGTGCGGACAGACGCACGGCACCGGCGGCGTAGGAGACGAAGTTCAGGAAGGTACCACCGTAGGGGATGATGGTGCCGTAGGCGGCCAGACCGTTAAGGATGGCACCCATACCGTGCTCACGGACACCGTATCGGATGTAACGGCCAGTGTAGTCGCCCAGGCCGGTGGCTGGGGGCTGGAAGTCGACAGCATCCTTCCACCGGGTCAGGTTGGATCCAGTCAGATCGGCAGAGCCACCGACCAGCTCGGGGATGACGGAGTGGATCTTCTGCAGGACGATCTCGGACAGCTTTCGCGAGGCGACAGCAGAGTCGGCGGGGGTGTAGACGGGCAGCGACTTCTCCCAGCCCTCGGGCAGCTTGCCGCTGAGGCGGCGGACGAGGTCGTCGTGCTCGGACTTGTACTTCTCGCCGTAGCTGGCGAAGAGCTTGTTCCACTCCTCCTCAGCAGCGGCACCGGCAGAGGCGACCTTGCCGGTGAGGTCGTAGACCTCCTGTGGGACAGCGAAGCTCTCCTCGGGGTTGAAGCCCCACTTCTCCTTGAGCTGCTTGATGTCGTCAGCCTTCAGGGGGGAACCGTGGACACCGTGGGTGCCCTGGTTCTTGGAGCCGAAACCAATGATGGTCTGCAGCTTGATGATGGTGGGCTTGTCCTTGACCTCCTGGGCGGCCTTGATGGCCTTCTCGATGCTGTCAAGGTCGCTGTCGCCGTCCTTGACCTCGAGAACGTGCCAGCCGTAGGACTCGTATCGCTTCTTGACGTCCTCGGTGAAGGCCTGGTTGGTGTCACCGTCGATGGAGATGTGGTTGTCATCGTAGATGGCAATCAGGTTGCCGAGCTGAAGGTGACCGGCCAGGGAGCAAGCCTCGCTCGAGACACCCTCCATCAGGCAACCATCACCGAGGAAGGCGTATGTGTAGTTGTTGACCAGGTCGAAGCCAGGCTTGTTGTAGATGGCAGCGGTGTGGGCCTGGGCAATGGCAAGACCAACAGCGTTGCTGATACCCTGGCCCAGAGGACCAGTGGTGACCTCGACACCGGGGGTGTCGTGGGCCTCGGGGTGGCCGGGAGTGATGCTGTCAACGTGCTAAAGGGCGTTGTCAGCGGGTTGTTCGCATTGGTCTTCATCCTAGGCAAAAGGTGGGAAACTTACACGGAAGGCCTTGAGGTCGTCGATGGACAGGGCGTATCCGTACAGGTGGAGCAGAGCATACTGGAGCATGCATCCGTGGCCGTTGCTGGAGGGGGTTTGAGGTCAGGGACACGTCATGTTGACGGTGGCACTCAGGCCAGGGTGAAGGACGGAGAAGGACTCACGAGAGAACGAAGCGGTCACGGTTCAGCCAATTTGGGTTCTTTGGGTTGAACTTCATGAACTTGCTGTAGAGAACGTGGGCCACAGGTGCCATACCCCTGAAATGAGCGCATTGTCAGTTGTGGTTCACGGCCGTTTTTATATGGCGCATCGCCCCTCCAAGATCCTCAACATTTGAGTTGGAGGGGCAAGGAGTCGAGGTGAGGGAAGAGGGGTAGAGAGAACAACGTACATTGGCGCACCGGGGTGGCCAGAGTTGGCATGGGCGGTCGCATCAGCCTAAAGAGAAGAAGTGTGAGCACAATTGATCATATCGAGGAGTGGTTGTGGCAGATTTTTGGTGGTGAAACAAGCTGTTCAACGGGCGGCAGCGACAAGGGCGATGGAGGGGCAAGCTGTCCCGTTGCAGTCGCAGTGTCTTGGGGACCAGATTGACTTACGGCCAGGACCCGGATGGTGTTGATGGCGAGCTCGTCGGTCTTTGTGTAACCCATCTTGACAGACTGTTTTTCGATAACAAAAAATGGTCTGGTGTATAGATGGACAGATAGGATGGGGAAGATGTGGGAGAGGTTGAAGATGTCGAGGAAAGGAACAAGTTCCAAAACGAGGGGTGAGGGGGAGGAAAAGAAGAGGGCAGGCAGGCGGGCCCCAGTAAAATGGTTGAGCTCGAGCTTGGGCGCCCTGCCGCAGGCTCGAGGTGCAGCAGGCTCAAGCGTGGCAGGCGTGGAAGGGCGGGAACGGCTTCCTCTGCTCGTGCTTCGTGCTCCTGCCTCAGGGTGTGTGAGTGGTGGTGGCCCCATCCCAGCTCCATCGCTCTGGTCCAGTTCTGCCCTGGCAACCGCCCTCTGTCATCAAAACTTGAGCTTGTCGAAACATCTCGCAACCTTCTTGACACGCCTTGGCTCGACCCACCTTGAGATGCAGCATTACAGATCATCTAGGATGCATCACCACCATCATCATCGTCGACCTTGGAGCAAAAACACAGCCTGCAGCATACTCTTCCTACTCAGTCTCGAAGCTTGACGACTCGAGCGCTTCGCCTCTCGTCGCCGCTCGTCGCCTCTATGGAGCTCTCCCATGCCACGCCATGCATTTTCCCGGCGGGCCAGCTTAGCTCGGGCTATCATTAACGGAAATCCCCCATAGCCTGTCGCCTTTTACCCGCTGCCCACGATGCCATCTTTTTTCGAATTGCATGCCAGTCAATCGCTCTGTCAGTCTGCCGGCTTTATTATGTGCTTGACCAATTTAGTCTATTTACTAAGAAGCCTGTCTACCTTCTCTCCGTCCAGTATCCTCAAATTTTTGCCGTCGTCGATGCCCCGCGGATCGGTCGGATCGACGTCACCGCCAGCTCGGCCACAGCTCCTTGAGGCGAGCGTCAGTCTCTTTCAGCCAGACGTCACCATCCCCATAATTATCACCGACTGAGTAATTGCCCCTCGCTTATCTCCCGAGCTTTGGAGCGATGCCATCCACGATTTCATGTGCTGCCATTGCTGCACTGCCGTCCTTTCTCGAACGACAGAACCGAATTGCTTGACCAATCAATCATCAACTCTGCTGGAGCTACGGATTTAATCTTCGAGCTATCGTCGTTGTGCTCACTCAGCACCCGCGACGACCCCGCGGTTGCTGGTGCGCAGATGGCGGGGTACTTTTCGCCGATTTTCCCTGCAAGTAGGACAACCAGCACTGCAAGACCCTGCGGATCCCATTGCACATGTTGCCCCGATCTCGTCCAGACGGCAATTATCTACTCTATGCTTGCCCAGCTGACAGGCCTGCCGACCTGGACATTCTCGGTGTGGGTATCTCCATCTCGCGAGCCGCGACGCCGTCCGGCACTGCCGTCCATCGGATTGTCCTTACGTCTCGGCATCGCCAAAGTCGCTGAAGTAATCAGTCCCGTGGAGAAATTTCTTCCACGCCCGGCTGCTTGTCACCCCAAAACCCCCACCCCCTTCCCTCCGTCCAGAGAACTGGGATTCCACAGCGCGGGATCGCATGCATCTACACTAACAAACTAATAAGCGTGCATGCATGGTTAGTCTGGACTGGTCCCCATGTGGCTGACCGTCAATCAAGCCATCAATCTAATCCCGCACTTCAGTGTCTTGCCGCATCTGACAGCTCGCCCTGCGAGTACAGCCTGCGACCTCGAACAACGCCTCGGATGAACCCCTGGCAGTATCTGGCAGTGGGAACAGTGGTGGCGTCTCGCTGGGTTACACCAACAGTGACCGCGCACCGTTGGTGTTGATCTCCTGTCTCACCTCGGTCGAGCTTGAGTCTCAACAAACCGCTGCTTTCAAGCGTCGGTTCCACCCATCCAGCCATCCCACACATGCAACCAGGGCCTGCCAGGCCTGCCCATGTCCGGGTGGTGGGCATCCCAGCATCCCGCCCGCCCCCAATCCTCAATGAGCCATCAAGGGTCCGACCAACGCAGGGATGAAGCTTATTAGCCGGCCGTTGATGTAATGTCCCGGTTCGAACCGTACTGAATATTGGTAGCCAGTAACGACAACTTGAATGAGTGCATGGAGTCTAGTGATACGACTACCTCCGAAGTACGATGATGCTCGAAGTTGCACTTCAGAAGATTAGGCAGTCACCTCCCCAGACGCTGTTGCTTTTCCTGCAACACCACTTACTTTGTCCATCGGTCCGACCAGTAGTATTCAATAAGGTCGGCATGAATGGTCCCCAAGTCCCCTTGCCCGCGACGTGCGCATCAAACAGAAGGGCGAGACACTGTGCGCTCAGAACAGTCACCACGTCAGGCAGCAAGTGAAGCTATACTATTATACCTACCCTGGCACAGCCAGAACATTTACCTCGAAACCATACCGTCAGAATCCGGGGTCCCGACGAACCATTGCACTTAGACTGAATCAGGCAAGCTTCCTTAGGCGGAACGATATCCGGGACGCAGTGGCTGTCTTGAGGCGCGCACACCCACCCTTCCCCGCGTGTTTGCGATGATATGGTTTGTTCATGACTCTCTTGTCCAACTTTATACTCAGCTCCACTCCAATGGAGGCGCAACACCTGCTTCTCGCACGATTCAACCCGGAATAATGTAGTTTTCACACTAATACTCCTCGCTGGCGCACGTTGATCCGTCGATAGGTATTGTGGAGGCCAAGCGCGGCAGCACCCGTGTCGATGTCGACGATCCTGACCTTGCGTCACAGGCTGCAGAACCACGAGCACGGCCATCTTTATTTCAGAAGTTGGGGTCGTAACTTGGATAAGTTTCTATTGGGAAACCAGCTGTAGGACCTCGTCTACTCGAGGTTCTTATCTCCTGGAGGGTCCCCGTCTCCAGTCGGGTTCGCAATCATCGACGTTTGTCCCAACCACATGCACCACGCTTCCTTGCTATCCTTTGGCGGCGCTGATTCCAGGCCGTCCTAGGGACGACGAGTCTCCACTGAATGCCAAGCTACCAACCATACCACGCACTAGTACACTTACTTGGGGAAGAAGGAGTTAAGTAGGCCAGGGAAGGCTACATTGATCCCCTTCGTGGTCCACCAAAGCACGGTGTGCTCAGCAAATAACATCTAGTATAAAACAATCTCGCCATATGCAAAGGGAGACTCCAACCATTTCCGCCGTTTTCCTTGTTTCTTCGTGATAGTAAGGGGGCAGACCGATACGAAGTCAAACCCGACCTCACACCGGCCTGATTCTGCCTCGCCTGGCGCGATGTGAGGACGCAGTATGACTGGTTGGGCAAAGCCATCGAGGAGAAACAGCCAGTCCAGATTACTGACATAGGACCTTGGATACATTGCGAATGGACAACGAGCCTGGAGCAGGTCCTGGTCCAGTGATCCCGGACAATCACAACTAAACTGATCATGGAGCAAGGTCTGCAGGAGCAGGAGCACCATGTTACTGCCTGTCGGGCTTTTCTCTCCGTTTTGGACGTCCCGTTCGAACATTTGGGATTGTTGAGGGGCAGGAGCAGTAGCGTTGCTGGTGGCCTTGTGCAACGCGCACCTGGGTAGTCTCGAAAAGGTTCCCAGTTCTTTGGTGGACGATATAGAGGTTTCAGGTGATGAAGCGGTTCCCTCCTGTAGGTATCCTGCCCTGGCAAGGGCAGCCCCTCTCAATACCAGGCGCTTTCCAAAGTCGCTGACCGACTGTCGCAGTGGTAACGCGTTTCGTCGCACGTCAAAGTAGTGCTCGTCCGTTGCCAAATGAGACGTGTCAACCTTTGCCCGCAGGCCTTGCCTTCGCCAATCACATGCCCACGACGGAAGGCCATTTACCTCCGAGGATCCCGCCGTATCGTTCTCCTCTCCTGATGGGGGCAGATAACCTTCGGGTAGACGCTGCACATTCAAAGGGATGCCATGATGTTCGTCTCGGAGGCCCGTACCGGGAAATTGGATGGGTTCGTCGACTCCTGTTGCGAATTTGAGGAACTCCAGGTTATTTTCGTTATTTATCAGAATCCTGATCAGCCTGATAAAAGTACTCCGCATATCAAGGGTATAATCTGGCGTGAGCTCCACGTACGCGGCCGACGCCAGGAGTGAGCTCGTAAACGCGTAGATCTTGTCTCTGGCATCACTTGCGTCTCTTGGCCATCCATCCACAAGCAGTTCAAGAAGCTTCTCTTTGTGTGAATCTGGTTGAAGGCCGGTTGTGCGCGCTGAACCCAGCCCTGAAGCTTGTACCGCACTGAACCGCTTGAGTATGAATGCTTGCTCCTTCATGAAGGTGCGGAGAGGCGAGAATGCGCTTAGAAAGGTGCTCCTAAATCTCAAAGATTCCAAAGATTCGACGAAGTTGTTCCACGGCATGAATGAGTCTCCACAGAAGACTTCCGCCGCGACGGCCAGACGGATCTCTTGATACGTCTACTTTTAGATCGACAGTCAACAAGAGCGCCCTAGGAAATACGAATGCAATCTAGATCAAAGTATATGGGGAGCTGCAAGAATGGGGAGCTGCAAGGAATCTAGAATTTCAGGGCAATTGTTGCAAGACGTTCTCTTACCCAAGCTCGGCGAAACCAAGGGCGATTTATAAGGTCGTCCAGTCCCAAGGCCAGCCTGTTTGGCAGGCCCTCAAGCAACTCGTCCACCTCATCGGCGAACTCCACACTGGCTGAATCTCGGTGAGAAGTGAACCATTGAAGAAACTCCCAGAACCGACCATCTCCTCTGAGAGGCGGGCCGAGTGAGACAAGCACACGTCTTGCGGATCGGAAAATATCCCCCATCGCAGATACCTGGTGGCTCCTCTCGGCAAGGTTGTCCTGAGTGATGCTCAACGCATCTGCCCAAAGGCACAGCCCCGGGCGTGCGTTCCAGATAACCGAGAGCGCATAGTGAAGGTTTATCGTGACCTGCACCTCGACTGCATCGCAGATCAGAGGCCGCGTGACGGCTGCATCCCCCCAGACATAGGAAAGTGCAGAATAAGGCATAGCCGCTCCAGTTTTGACATCAGAAAGTTTCAGGATGCTTGTTTGACAGGCTAGAAGGCCTGAACTGTCCGATTGCTCTTCGTCGTAGATGAGAACACGGATCTCATCCTTCTTCAAAGTGCGTCGAGAATTAGGTTGTGCAGTTGGTCGCATTTCTTTAAGCCGTAATTTGGGCCACGGATCTATCATTCGATGCTGTCATTGATAGAAAATGCCTCGTATGATACTGTTCGGCTTGGAAGAGCTGAGAACATTGAATCTGGCTTACTCCTGCGAGGTTGGTAGGGCACCAGCGTCGGCTCACCCAGTACAAGATTTTAGGGACAGATACCATACAAAATCATGTACCCACCAAGCCTACCCCAAACTCTCCAATTTAAGCCACCTAAGGTACAGAGCCCCTTCTGATCACTTCTAGCCTGCACGTGGCCTGCACGCATTCAGGTGCCAACTGAATACATGCCATTGAAAGCTGGGCCTGCGTTGGGCCGTCTGCGTGGGAGAAAAATGCCCATCCAAGTGGCAGTTAGTAGGTCAGGGCGAGGATCATATGCGGTGATACCCGTGCATAAGCGTGCATTATAAACACTCCTTTGCGGCCCAATGTGTAAAAGGTTTCTATGGACGCTTCCATTTTATAAGAACTTGTATTTTGGTGTCTATTGTTTGGTGTCCGTTTACATTATTTTCGCTGTGTCGTAGCCAGATGCATGGGGCTCTGGTCCAGTTCCACCGGCTACTTAAGTACCTAGGTGGTGGGTATCTTGGATCTGTTCCCCAGATTCACGATCTTGAGGTACTGGAAAGCACCATATAAGGAATAAAAGAGAAGAACTCCCCCATATGCAATTGTTCTAGCCGTTGTCCTAACCGATGCTCAAGTTGCCACCGATGGCTGCCATCGCATCATGTGCCATGCCATGTCAGGTTTGTCACCCCACTCCCAGGTATCGTACTGCAGAAACCCAGCCCCTTCATACAGAGGCTTTCCCATTGGTGTCGATTCGAGAAGAATTGGCACATTCTCTTTCCGGGCCCAGTCTTGGCCCCAACTCAACAGTGCTCTTGCCGCGCCACGACGGCGGAACTCCGGCGCCACCCCAAGCTCCTGAAGATGCCAATACTCGTCCGGCTCCGAGTTCGAGTTGGAGTCCGAGTCCGACTCGCTGCTGTCGTCCTCATCCGAATCACCGAGACCTCTCCAAAATTTGCCAAAGCATTTCCGGTCCACCACAGGATTTGGCCTATCACGAAGGGTCTCGGCCAGCCCGCAGTTCAAGATCCGTTTCTTGAAGCGTTGCGTGAACGACACATTTGCTGTTGGATCCCGCAGGCCCAGTGCCTGCAGCCGCCGTTGAGTTTCCTTGCGCTTCCTGGATGATTCCCGCGTCCATATCGCATACGCCGCCGGCGTAGCGCCCTCATAGCTGATTTTGCCATCTTTGTCGCAGACCTGGGTGATGACTTCGGCGACCATTACCCAGCAGAGGGATTGGTTGATGTGAGTGTCGAACTTTTGCTGGTATATTCTCTGGTATGACCTGTAGTGCTCTTTTCTTGCTGGGTACATGTAGGAGTCGAAGGGGTCGTCTAAGAAGGCTGCTGCAGCGACTTTTGCTAACGCCGGTCCTTCGTGCGCGAGAGCAGGACGTATCCTTAGCGTTGTTGTTATCATCGTTGGCATTATTCGTTGTTGTCGCTCTTTGCCCAAAAAGACAGGCTGATGATGCTAATGTGTTCGATTGAGCAATTTCCTGGTATTTCGTGCTGGGTGAAACTGGGGTTGCCGCGATGCACAGGTGCTTATGTACGAGACTTGGGTGAGGTAGTCATGAGTCCCAATTACGAGGCAATCACGAGGGATCTCGATATTAGTTATTATATTACTGAGGCTGACAGCCGATGGGAAGAAGCAGTTGGCATATTTCCATTTCCGACCAATGACACGCGTTCACGCGCATATTGAAAAGCAGCCTTTTGAAACACTAATATTCCTCCTATGGTAGCGGTCCCTGGCTGGACTGTCGGGCAGCCCCGATTGCGCCACATTCCCAGAGCGGGACGCACCGCAGGCCGATTTCCTACGGGCCAGATGCACCTCGCCGTGGCTTATAGCTATTATTGTTCATGCCCAGGCGCAGTGAGCCGCAGAGTGAATCAAATGACAGTTTGGAGCCTCGGCTTGATTTATCCATTATTCCGAATATATAGGCAGCACTTGGTCTTCAACTGCTGCGATAGGTGCGCTGTGTCCAGTCACCTTTGCGTCGGCGGCGGGCGGCTTGGCACAGCAGGCCCCTTCGTGCGTGTACTATTGTCAGGTAAGCAAGCCTGCTCCGCCCATTTTGTTCCGCTGCAACGAATCAAGTTCAGGTTCATTGGCTATGGCGCAGCACCCGGCGCACGTCCTCACACGTGCAGTCGTCTGCTGCCATAACGCGCATCCGCCTGCCGGCATGGCTGTCAACTTACGGCCGGACTAATTCGGAAAATGGGGTCTCCTTGACCAGAGTTTGAGGATAAGTACGTTGCATGCAGGAGATTTGTGTGAGTTGTGAAAACTAGGTCACTCAACTACACTTACCATTTCATATTTTTAGGACGTAATGGTTTCTACTCATGGCCTCCTTTTGTATAATCCTCGTGCAGATTGAACCCAGGAGGCTGAGGGCAAAGCCCTGCATTCAAGGTTCGTAGCAATGAGCGCGACATCCCTGATGCTAATCTGGTGAGATCGACGAGGATACAACACAGAGATCTTGGCAAGGAAGAATGTCACGGTTGACGCTTATTCCATGGCATCAAAATATGCCTTGGACGGGAGCATTTAGTAGAGTATAAATACTTGGTCACCTTGGGGTCATCTCTCAGTCAGAAGTCGCTGAAGATGCATCATAGTCTTCCTCCAACAAGTGGAAGCATTTACACACATTCTTTCTCACAGCTTAACTGAAGTCCGACATGGTCTTGCTTGCCACTATTTTCGCTCTATTGGGTTCTGGTCTCGCACTTGCCGCAGCCAATACCACCTGCCGATGTGCTCCGTCAGATTCCTGCTGGCCATCCGCCAAAGACTGGGCTGCGTTGAACAACACAGTCGACGGGCGTCTCATCAATACAGTTCCGCTAGGGGCCGTGTGCCACGACCCAACGTATGACGAAAACCTTGGAAGGAATGCAAGAGAATCCAGGACGCGTGGGACAGTCCCGCGCTCCATTTCAACTCGGCATCGTCCGTCATGTCATCTTCGTTCGCGTTCATGGCCAACAGTTCCTGTGATCCCTTCGGACCTAGGGAGACGCCGTGTGGGCTTGGTGCCTATGCTCAGTATGCAGTCAACGTGACAAAAACCAGTCACATAGTTTCTGCCTTGAAATTTGCACAAGATCGCAAGATTCGAGTTACTGTTAAGAATACAGGTCATGAGTATTGATGCCCCTGACACTGTTACATGTCTGATTTGCCGAACTGACCACCTTTGCCAGTTACTTGGAAAGATCTACTAGACATGGCGCTCTTGCAACCTGGACACACCAACTCAAGGGCGGTCAGGTCATTCACAATTACACAAGTGACGCTTACTCCGGGCCGGCGCTGAAGGTCGGCGCAGCAATCCAGGTTGAAGAATTCCACATCCTCGCAAACAACTCTGGCCTAATGGCTGTGGGCGGAGAATGCGCCACCGTTGGTGTTGCTGGAGGATACACAGCTGGTGGCGGCGAGTCTCCTCTGAGCAGCTTTGCAGGACTTGCGGCGGACCAGACTTTGGACATGGAAGTAGTCACTGCAAACGGCACTGTGCTCAAGACGAGCCCCAAGGAAAACCAGGACCTATTCTGGGCGAATAGTGGTGGGGGGCCGGGATATGATGTTGTCACAACAAGCATCACCTACAAGGAATATCCCACGCTTCCTGTGTCTGGGAATGTCTTTTCGGTTGAGCGAGGCAATGCTTCGTACGATACATTCTGGAAGGCCATCGACACGTACCACTCCCTGACTCCAAGCTTCGCAGATGTAAGTAATGTTCTACCCTACTCTAAATGCACGAGAGGGAGACCGACAGCAGGTGAATGCTAACAGAACCCAGGCGGGAGGATACACATACACCTTCCTCGGAAACGACTCCTTCAGCATGTCCCCCCTCATCGTCATCAACAAGACCAAAGAAGAGGTCAAAGCCCTCGTGCGGCCCCTAGCACAAAAGCTAAAGGAACTCAACATCCCATACACCTCCAAGACAACGACACACCCAACCTACTACGACGGCTGGAAAGCCCTCATCGGCCAAGAGGGCGCGACCGCCGGCGGGGCAGGCGGAGGTCGCTTGATTCCCCGTGACACGATCCTCAACAACGCCACCGAGACATCGAGGGTGATGCGCAAGATCGTCAACCTCGTCGGCCCGGTGCTGGAGATGACCATCGGCGCGAGCAGGGAGGTCGCGGGTGACCCAGACAATGCGGTGAACCCGGCGTGGCGCGACGCTGTGATCCTCGTGTTCACGTCAGGTGGACAGGGTCTCTTGCCGAGCAGCAACATGTTGTCACTAATGTCATCGGCCCGATGCTTACGGACCTCATTCCTGGTAGCGGCGCGTACATAAATGAGGCGGATGTCAATGAGCCCAATTTCAAACAGTCTTTCTATGCGGAGAATTACGAGCGACTCTTGGGAATCAAGCGAAAGTATGATCCGAACGATGTTTTCTACGCCAAGACGGCTGTTGGGAGTGAGTTTTGGCAGGTGAGGGAGGACGGCAAACTATGCAGGACTTGGAGACGTATAGACTTCCACCACTAGAGTTGCACGGAATGCGTGCTACGTTGTCTGACTGACTGTGTCTCTGTGCGGCAATAGCAGACTCTGTCAGATCCCGCAGATGAATAGCTTCTACGAAAATGAAATAAACGAGTCTTCATAGCGCACCGCTTCCTATTACCTTTACAGATCATTGCACTTTCCCAAAGTGGAGGGAGTGTTAGGAGGAGAGGACGAGAAACTTTGGAAATATAGAAAAATTCGCCTTGAAATTTCATGTCTATATTTTTACACAGAGTCTGGTCTCTCTAGCCCTCGTTCAGCTCTTGTTCGTATTCAGTATCATTGCACTCTTCTTGAAATCAGGCATCTCCACATCGGGAATGAATTTCCATTAGCTTAAAACTCTTTGTGGGCTTTAGATCTTTCGTCCCCCGTTTCTGGCTCCTGGACCGGACCTTCGGCGCGTCTTTGGAAGGACCTTTGGTGCGGCCTTTTACTCCGCCGGAGGTGCTGGTCCAAGTGAGGGCTTGACTCGCGTGCCGACACCACCCGTTGGAGCTGCTGCGCTTTCCTCACAGTTCACTGTAAAGATGATCGTTGGCACGTTGTCGTGAGCGCCAGGAAGTTGTTCGAATAGTCCGTTGGCCTCGAGGGCCGCCAAGACCCGTCTTCCCGCATCATATTGGATTCCCTGCTGGCGCCGCTTGGCTTCGGAGGCTGCTCCACGGATGGATCATTCACTGCAGCTGCTGAATCGGTCACTTGGTCGCGCGTATCTGTTTCTTGTAAAATTGCAAATGTTAACAAGATTTGTGTGAGACCAAGGTAGCAGGATAAGTTTATAACCCACCCGAGGGCTCTCCATTCTTGTTTCGGTCCGTCGTGCAGCTTTTCCAGAGTCAATATAACAGAATCAGGAGACTGATTTTTGAGAATTAAGAAATGTGGAATTTTAATGAGATCGGAAATTCGCACAGCAAAAAACGGAAGGTATACAGGTATATTGTTTACACCAACGCTACAGCTAATCAGAGTACCCTATTCAACCACTCTTAACTAAATATACTATACACACTAAGTACTTCTAATACCCCCTACCTATAGACCTACTAATCTCTCTATACCTAGTAATAATACTCCCTTACTAACTACCTACTACTTCTAATACTAACTAAATCTTCTTATAATTAATTATTTTACTATTAAAAATATATCTTTATTAGTTAAAATTAAAGTTTCTAATATTAGGTCCCTAACTATACTTACTTTAAAGTATAGTAATAGATAGATTATTATAATACTAGGGTAGAAGAAATAATAGGTATAAGTAGAAGTAATAATAGTAGTATTTATATAGTGATAGATATATATAGTTAATAACTATATATTATTATTTTATATAGTGAATAGGTGGTGTAAAAAAACGTTAGTATATAGGGGGTGTACTTGTACCTGTGTACCTTCCGTTTTTTGCTGTGCGAATTTCCGATCTCATTTTATTAATCAGTCTTGCTGATCGGTATCGCAGTCTGGCCTGATCTGTCTCGGGAACGCTTTCTACTTACTTATACATGCGCAAACTCCCTGTTGGTTGATGCCCAAGGATTTCCATGGTCGAGTTCATCGTAACATTGCTGCCTGGATATATGGTTATCCCAGCCAAAGTGACCGAATTGTGTATGCCCGTTGGCCGGCGCTGCATCCCATGTGGATAATTGCAGGTCGATGCCCACCTGGGCAGGGTCCATACCGTGCACTGGTGGGTACTAGAGAGGGTCACTATAGCTATCATTTACCTATATAAATATCCTTACTATAAGACCGACTTCTAATAGATTTAATATAAATAGTAGCCTTATTATATAAGCTATTATTTAGCTATTTAATAGCTTTATATTACTAAATAGACTTATAAAAGAGAGGGTTATAGAAAAGCTAAATATACCTTCCCTTATATAAGGGGAGGAGGAGTACTTCTTTACCCTCCTTCCTTCCTTCCTTCCTTCCTTAAGTTTAATAACACTAACTCCTCCACCTTCCTCCTTTAAGTTAGTTAACTAGAGATTAAAACTAGAGATTAAAATTAGAGATTAGAATTAGTAGAATTAGAACTAACTAGATTTAGAATTAGAATTTAGATTTAATAGGGAGGGGAAGAAAGGGATTCTCTCTTAGCTAGCTAGTAGCCTATAGTAGGAGACTTATCTCTAAAGATTTAAGAGAGAGTTTCTTAGAAAGAGGGAACCTCCTAGGGAAGGAAGGAACCTCCTAGGTAAATCTATTTCTAGCCTAGAGACTAATTCCTCTCTATAACCCCTTTTCCCCTTTAAGGCTTATTTAAATTTCTAAAGAATTTATTTAGACCTAATAATATATACTATCTTAACTATTAGATTAAGATAAATATTATAGTAATAGTTTTTAGTACTAGAAAGTAGCCTTAAGGTGAAAAAGTTGCCTAGAAGCCCCTGACCTTTATAGTAACCCTCTCGAGTACCCGCCAAAGCACGGTATGGGTGGGGAATGGATACTTAAGATCGTTGGCACCCACTTTCGCGGCGCCTCGAAAATACAACGGATGGAATCGGGCCTTGCTGCGCCGCAGCGCCTTTACCAAAAGATCCCTTCTGAAAACACTGCTGGCGATTTTCCTACAATGCGAAAGATCTATAGGAACCAGTAGAGAATACACCACTCAACACTTCAATACATGCAGGTATACATCGTACTTAGGTAGCTGTTGACGTGATCATTCATCGTCTGGCAACGGGTTAAGGCCTTCCTCCGATCCGTGCTCAGTCCCGCGATGTGTCTGGCGATCGAACCAGGAATCCAATACAGCATCGCATTGGTCGCAGTGAGAAGGCTAGCGCAGTAGTCAATCAAAAGCTGGTAAGAACAACCAAGCACGATGAAGTCACCTACTTTTCCGTCCATCGATGGAAGAAAGTAGCCCGTCCCCTCACAGACAACGATTAAAAGACCCGTTTTCCGTGGTCATATTCCTCTGAGACCAGTTTTTTTCTAGTGGGAAACGAAAGAATCTTGTTCTTCAGAGACTCCCACCCCCCCGGGGGAGTCCAAAGGCTTCCAGCACTGTTCGGACGCTTCAGGTACTTAGGCCGTCGTGACATGGCACACGCACTGCTCTTCGTTATTGTTGGTGAGAAATGCAACAATGACCGCAGCGAACCTATTTCAGCCGAGTCCTTCTATGTCAGCCATCCATCTTTGCTCAGCTCTCCAGTGGATCCTGGCAAAGCATAGCAGGAAGGGGTGGGCTAGGAATCGCTTACGCAGCACTACAAGAGAAGATGTCGACCCTCCTCGCGTTCGTCACTAGACCCAACGCGATAGAAAAAAAGGCACAAGTGCCCAAAGCAAAGCCGAGTCGGATGCTATCAGACTGAATGTAGTAAAGCATCAGGATTGTTCCTACTGATAGCAGCGTGGCCATTATAGTAGAGATGCTGAATATAATAGTTTCGAGAACCTTATCGTTGTAGGTGTATATATCCGGGCGAAGGTTATTCGGTTTCTAATGAACATTCCCCATTGCAAGTCAGTGAAGGTTGATTGCTATGTGCCGTGGGTTCGTCACGATTATTTACACGGGACGCTAGAGGAGACTTTCGCTCTTTCTCCTCATGTAATTCAGGTAGATTGGTACTGGCACACACCTTGAGCTTCTCGCCGACATAGCGGTGGAATAACGGTACCAAAATCTCCGTCACCCATCTATAAAACACACCGCTCGCCGGCCGCGCCCGCAGCGCTAGCAAATCCTGCTCATGCTCCTCGTCCCACGTTTTGCGGTCCAGCCCCAACAGCGGGAAGTTTCCCATACGCGGCCGCTCCATCCACCTGCGCAGGAACCGTAGCTCGTACCGCGAGGGTTTGTCAAGACGCGCGAGCCGTGCTTGCTTGAGGACTGCGTCGTTGTAGGTGTCAAGCTTGACACGCAGCTGCAACACCTTGTGCCAATGCTCCTGAGTGCTCTTGTGGTCCCCGTTCGCCAGGGACCACCACTCTCGCCCGTGATATTGGAGTTCTGGGTCCAAGGAGTCTCGTGCTGCCAGCTCGTACAGTTCCTCCTCTAGGTGCGCTATCTCGGCTTGGAGGTATAGGAGACTCTTCATGTTGAGATGCTTGAAACTGCGGAGGATGGCAAACTCGTCGTGGGTTGACATAAAGTCGGCGACCTTGCCATACCCATCCCAGACTGAAGATGCTGCTTCCAACATTCCGAGTCTATGCGCGCCCTGAAAATACGAATGGAAGAAGTGAAATGGGAAGAAACTCTTTCCACGAGAGAACAACAAATGTCTATCGGGACCAATGATGATTGTATTTGGTATGTATTGGTGATTGGTACTGATGGAGCGCTTCTACGCGTGGGAAAAACTACGTAGGGCGTTGTACGACAGATACGGGAGCATTGCCCCAGGCATACAGTCAGGCGGATCTTCCGCGGCACACCGGTATGCGGCTGCAGAGGCGATCGGTTCAAAGGCACCTCGCGATCGCGCATGGCATACTTGTTCTTCCGCTGCAATACCAGGCGCATGTATCCCCCGGTTCGCCTCTGCACCTTCCAGATGAGGGGGCATCAGCCGAACCAGTAATCACACGTTGTCGCCAATAGTTACATGCCAAACGCCTCAAAATCGGCTTCATGGTCTATGGTTGGTGCCTGAAATGAGCTTGCTGCAATGGGTGCGTCATCTCATGCGACGGAAGAAGAATGAGATTGGGTCAAGGACATCGGACACGAGTTCTGCGGCGCCCGTGAGATCGGTTCAAGTCCCAAAGCTCAAAAGCATGGCCGTTTTCCTGGGATTCTCACTCGCGCCTGTTCAATAACAAATGTTGGACGTCAAAATTCGCGAGGCTGTTCTCGAGATCGGTGATCCATAAAGGTCACATCACTGGAGATGAGTTCCGATCTCACGGCGGAGGAAGTTGACACGGCTGAGGAGAACAAGCGGATCGATGAGCGGGCCAGAAGTATTGCCTGGGCGTTTGCAGGCGTCCACAAGAATGATGATCACAAAGCAGCATCAGCTAAGCCGGCTGACCCGCCTCTTCACAAATACGCTGAAGAAGACCGGCAGAGGCTAAGGGTTAGTTACCTTGGCTGGATGTTTGGGGGTGTGCACATCGACAAAGCCCACAAGCAATGGGACGAGCTGAGTTCTGCAGAAAAGCAGGAATTGAGGGCGAAATTGTCTAACCAGCAAGGTTCGGACGAGCAAGTAGGATGGGACCTCCTGACTCCCTCATTCCGACTTTTCGCGCACTCCTAACATCTCTTTCAGATTGGAAGACTCCTTCACGGAATCAAGGTCAAGCGCTTCCATGTCATTACAGATGAGGGCGTAAGAGCGGTGCCGGTTATTGAAGACAGTGCCTCGGCAAACAATTGGATCTCGAATGCACAGATGAGGCGACTCGGGCTGTATGCCAGACGCGGCAACAAGATTACCTCCAAGACGATTACTGGCGAAGAATTTTCCTCCGATGAGTATGTCGACGTGCCATGGGAGGGGAAGGCTTCGCGCAAGGGAATGGCGCAGTTCCTTGTCGCCCCTCCAAAGTCGCCGATCGAATTGCTCGTCGGGGAGTCATTCATCGAGAAACATCCTGAAGCTCTCATGGATCAGGAGGCCATGCCTCAACTGGTGACTGTGCAGTCGAGTGTACAGGTAAGGAAGCTGCCCCTGGCCCTGGAGCATCTAGCCTTTGCAGATTATAACAAAATTTCACCAAGGTGGACGAGAAACAACGGATTGATGCTAAAAGGAAGAGGGTGGAGGAAGAGGCGAATATGCTGGAGAGGAGAAGGCGCCCGAACCCACCCCCGGCTCCGCCAACCCAAACTGGGACACAGTTGACCAGGGGTCCGGGCCAGTCAAGCTCAATCGAGAAGACATCCCCCTGAAAAGATCCCTGCGAGTAGTTGCAATATACCCTATTGTTTCTAAAGAGCACTCATCTAGCTGTAGAAGTGACTCCGCGCCTGCTTTTCAGATGCGTTTGACGGCCGATGACATGGTTGCACCTAGATAATGAGAGAATTTTGCCTTTAGCCGATGCTATCTGGTGAGAAGGCCACTCGAACAGGCCCATGGCGGCAGTGGCTGCCTGCAGGTGCGCTGCAATGGCTGTTCACTGCCACTGAGGGCCTGGTCTCCCCGACCCACCCAGAGCGGCAGGCTCTCACAGCCCCTTATACCCAGGCGAACTTACCACAGCCCACCTCTCACTGCCCTGAAAGCCGCAGATAGTAGCTGCACACCTGCGTGGACACATGACACGATGTCGTCATAAGCTCAGTTTCAGAATCGAGCCCAACGAGGCTCTGAGCTCCTGAGCCGAGTGGGAACAGCATCCAAAGCCCCGTCCTCCATGGTTGAACCCGGACATCCTGCACTCGCGCAATGCGGATCTCCATTCATAAACAGTGCAACTGATGAAAATGGAGTTCATAAGAAAGGAGTTCACACCAGAGGAGATCTTGGAATTCGAGGAGCTCGACCACGTATGCGAGAGGGTGCGAAAAGAGAGCTACACGAATAGTAGGATCCCGATAAGTCCAAGACATGCGAAGTGGCTCGCGTACAGACAGTTGGAAGGATCAATCCACAACTCGCGGCCTGGCGCAGCACTTGGTAATGGGCATGTCGCTTGTCAGCTAAATCTGCCGCTGACGAGTCTGATGGCCATTCCACCCTCGGCAGCCCCCAGCCAGCTCCCGAACACGACGATGGACGTCGTGCTCGGAGCTGCGACGCATGTGAGTTCAGGAACGCGTGTGCCCCCAAAAGGTTCGGACTGGAATTGACAGCTGCGCTGCAGAGCACCACGGCTGCTGCCCTGGCTTCGGGACCTCAACCCCAGCTATGCACACATCCAGTGATGCACGTCTGTGCCGGAAACTGGCCTTATTATGGGGGCTTCCTTGCCGCCCACCCCAACCACTCTTCCCCGATAGGCGCTCCCAACCTGGCGCATGGCTGGGCACCAACAGCTCTTCATGGCCACGAAAGAATATCGGTCGATACTGCGGGCACCGTGCCCAGCGTGGCTGACATAAGCCCACAGAGGAAAAATGGGCTCGTCGCCGTTGACGTGGACGAGGATGACGACGACGAAAGGCTCGAAGACCAGGCCGAGAGCGAGTCTACTCAGATTTGTCTCTGGCTTGGAAACGATTGGCCGGGCATATCGGCTGATGTGTATCGTGCCTTAACGGACAATTGGATTTCAGAGAAGCTACTTCGGCGCGCAAACCATGTCTTCGAGCCAAGTCAAGGCTCCGTGGCGTGCCGGATCCTAGATGGTATCAGGCTGGAGAGTAAGGGGTGCGTAGAGCTGGGCTGCCGGCTTGTTCGCAATGGAAAGACCCACCATTGTCGGTTCCAAGTGTACGCAAGCGGGTCTCGTGCACCGGATGTTATTCTTGGAAAACCGTGGGCGCAGGCGCATGGTGCAAGTGCCGTTATATCACGGCGCTCGGACATTCCGAAAGATCGCAACGCGCAGAGGCGGCGTGCACGCGAATGTCTCAAAGGCAACTTGAGTCGCAAGGATTCTAGCTCACAGTCAGCTTCAGGTCACCGTATCATGAAGCTACCACAGAGACATAGGATTGATCGCCAAGTGGAGAGGCTGAGGAGGCAGCCAGGTAGCTAGCTGTTTTCAGAGGGCGTTCGCGAAGGGTGTTGTTCTGGAAATAACTGAACAGTTTGTAATTATTCCCGTGAGGAGGCGCTTGTCCAGGAAGGTGCAGGAAAGGACTCGAGACCTACCTACGCGTCGACCGGGCATTTACTTTTGGCTAGATGTTGTTTTTCACATCTCTTCTCCCTTCCCACCAAATTCTTGCCGTCGATTGACTCCGAGGTTAATCGCAGCCAGAGGCTCCTAGGTAGCCACACCCACACCCGGGCAGGGACAGCAGCAGGTGGGCCAGCAGGATGCAGGCTCCCAGTCCAGTTGGGGCCCGCCCAATCATGGAAGCAGGGCCGCAGCCAAGAACACAATGCCCCTCCGAACTTGTGTGCATTCCCAGCTAGCACTCCTCACCACACCATTGCGCCCACGAGAGACTGCTATCTGGCTTTCGCACCGGTCGCCCGAGAATCTTTCCAGCATCTGCTGCCCTCTGATCAAGCCTGGGGATTGCTCGGGTGTCATCGAACGCCCCAAAGTCCAGACGTCCCCAGGGGCTCTTCGGCGCGCGCCTCCCCGGGCGACGGTCGCAAGAGCGGTCGCATATGTGCCCTCGATGTCGCGACCGACGTACATGAGTACTGCCGCGCGTCCATGTCGGCCCCAACTAGACCAGAAGCGACGGAAACATTTGTGAAGCAGGTTCTGACAGCGAGACTTGATTTGTCCAAGGCACAAGGACAAGTCTTCCTGCATGCCGACCAATTTCTCGATCATCTCGCAAACGACGACGACCTGGACCAGCGCTGCAAAGACTGGATTCATCGTGTACCGTACCAGGAGTTTCGCGAGTTTTTGAAAGAATATCACGGACGACACGAAAGGGTCCAACCCTGCGCTGCCCAGGCACCGCCACTCAACACCACCGGGGCCTCTGTTCCACACCCGAGCGGCGTGTCCGACAGCGCCTACGCTTGCAGCCCAGGCTTTCCCATGGACGACCTCGTGGATTCTCTTGTGAGGAGATACAATCCTCGATACCAGGGTCCGGAAGCTTTGTTGACATCTGCAGTATACGAGTTTCGATGTCGAAGTCGTCCCAACCGCGGTGCCGAATGCCAACCTTCGATCTCCTCTACGAGCGCGAGTCGAACTCGGAAGCCCGGACAATATAATCGGCTTGGACGATGCAAAGATGCTTTGCGGAGACCGAGTTACGGAGGGCGAACGTGTAATTGTTAGCTGCCAGCCCCCTCAGAATGGTCTGTTTGGGACAACCGGGCAGATGACATGTATCGTTGGTCGCACGCCAGATGTCAATATCATCTTCAAAGAACATCCTGACCTGGTTCTTTCGGGTTTTTGTTCAGGGTCTCCGTTAGCGGAATCTCGATCCAGGAAATCGTCTCCGGGTTGGGACGATATAGAGGAGGCCGAGTTCAAAAGAAGGCGCCTACAAAATGCTTTCCAAATGGCAGAAGAAATGACAAGAGTGGACATGCGGAGGAGGAAAAGACCGCCCGAAGATGATGGCGGCATGCACCACTTGGCCCGAAGGCCCAGAAGAGCAGGACAGTGATCTGGAGAAAACGTAGTCCCTGGAAAAGGCAGCGGCTCGCGTCGGGGGATTGGGCAAAAAGGAAACAAGAAAAAAAAAGGTTAGGCAGGTTCTGCTGACTGGCCCTAGCGTCCGAGCTTGGCCCTGCCTGATGGCTACAGGGGAGGGAGTCGAGGGAAGTAGAGCGACTTAAACTCGGCCGATACATGAGACCTGCGTTGTGTTACTTTTATCACGTCTTGATAACATTGACACCTTCGAATAAAGTTATTTGTTTACCGTTTCCGCGACTGCCAACAATTATGACGCGTGTTCAATTGGTGCATACACGAACATGCTCTCCGCTCCAGCCACCACTGAGAGCTTCAGTAGGCCTGGTCACTCCGCTCAACCTCCACCACTGGACGTGAGACACATTTATGAACACGCCACACCTAGTCTAACCTGGTCCAAACCAGAGGGTGAATGGTAGCTGCTGCAGGGGGGAAAAAACTCGTTGAATCAACGCGAAACCTCCAGAGCACTGCTGCAGCACCCCGAAAATCGTCATTAACTCAGGCTTACATAACTCGGTACAACCGACGCCATCTCCGCATACTAATTAGCTTTTAGAGCGGGCAGCTCCTGTCGGGGAGCTCCTGTCGGGGAAAGCTGTCACGATAGTCAAAGTCAGGTAAGCGCTTATTAGTAGCTAACTAGCTACGAACTATAATTAGGTTTTTTTTATTAATTTATTATCTTGTTTATTATTACCTCTAAAGTTATTACTTCCTTCTTTTTTAACTTTATTAACCTTTTACTTTTAAAATACTTTTATAAGTTAATTAATATTAATAAATATATAGTTAATATTATAAAGTTAATACTAATATTTAAATAAAATAGCCCTCCTAGGTATAAAGTTAAAAGATTTATAATTTTTTTTAATTATTTTTAATTTATAACTTAGTTTGATTTAGCTAAACCTTTTTTAAAAGCTTTAAAATACCTTTTTCTCCTTTAATAATAACTATATACTCTTTTATAACTTTATTTTAAAAATATTTAAATATTAATAATATTAAAGCTTATATTATATACTCTTAGTTTAAAAATAGATAAAATAAATTTTATTAATATAAATATAATATTTATATTAAAGAATTTAAAAAGCTTTTTTATATAAAAGTATATTTAATTATTAAATACTATTTTATAGTTATTTATCTAAAGTTATTAGTTTTATTTATTTAAAATTATTATTACTAATTACTTTATATATAGCTTCCTTAGCTTATATAAAGACCTACTACTCCTATAAAAAAAGATCTTAAATACTCCTTTTTTAAAATATACTTTCTTCTAATAAAATAACTATTACTACTACTATTATATACTCTATATTTATATACTTTATATAAAGTAAATCCTTCTAATACTAATTAATAGTTATAAAATAGCTATAAATTAATAAATAAAGAAGAGATATTAATTACTTACTATAAGAACTTAAAGTATTAAGTTAACCTATTATTAGTTATATATTATATACTAATTTTAAAATTTATTAATCTAATTCTATCTCTTTAAAAATATACTTTAACTAGGTTTTAATTATTAAATACTTAGTATAATAGATTACCTAATTAAACTACTTAATTAGCTACTTTAAAGTATATAAAAACCTTTAATTATATTAACTAACTACTTTACTATTTCTAAAGAGTATTATATTATATATATAATAGAGAAGTAACCTATTAAATTAAAAATAGCTTTATTAACTACTTAGAAACCTATATTAAAAGTATATATTACTTTACTTACTTTATCTTTAAAATCTTATTTTTACCTCTTATTTTCTTACTACCTTTATTTCTTTACCTTTACTTATACTTAGAGTAATAGAACTTTATTTCTTTATTTTTACCTATATATAATTTAGTAGAATATTTAAAATAAGAATAACTAGTAAAAGCTTTTTAAACTATAGAGATAAACTATAAGAAGAAGAACTCTATTAAATAGTTAAATAAACTAATATATAGCTTTTAACCTTATAAAGATTTAACTAGTTAGTTAATACTAATAAAGCTATTTAATAACCTAGATTTATTACCTAGATAATTAAATAAATTTATAATATACTACCTTTATTATTATATTTTAATAAGCTACTATAGTTATAACTTTTTAATAAAGTTTATAACTAATTTCTAGAATTATAATTTAATTATATTTATAAAGATTAATATAGTTAATTTCTAATAATTAAAAAGTACTAGTATTAGTAACTACTTTATATATAGCTTCTTTAACTTATATAAAAACCTATTACTCCTATAAAAAAAGATCTTAAACACTCTTTTTTTAAAATATACTTTCTTTTAATATAATAACTATTATTACTACTATATAAAGTAAATCCTTTTAATAACTATATATAATATTAGATTATAATTACTTTATTATATTAAAAGTAGTTTTTTTAAATTTATATAATAAGTTAAAAAATTACTTTTAAAAAGCTTTATAATATAATATAAGGAGGTTATAATAGATAAATATTTATTTAAATAAAGTTAAAACTATAAAAATAATAGTAACTTTTATTATTATTTATTTTAATTACCTTCCTTAAGTTATATAGTAATAATATTTATATAGAATATTTAATAATATTAAACTAGGTTATTTATAACTTATAATAACTTTAATATTATAAAAATAATTTATATTAAAATTAATTACTTACTAATAATACTAATATAAATTAATATAAACTAAGTATAGTTTAATATTATATTTAATAATATAAAATAATTAATTTTAATTATAAATAAATTATAAAAGAATTATAAAGTTACTATATTATCTTTTATTATATCTTTCTTTATTATATTTTCTTTTATTATATTTTCTTTTATAATCTTCTTTTTTATTATTACTTTAAATTTAATAAATAAACTAAAATAATATATAAAGTTTATATATATATAACGTAGTATACTACCTAGTAGGATAGATTACCTAGTAGGATACTTTTTATTAGTTTACTAACTTCTATTAACCTTAGTACCTACCTAATATAGTTAATTTAATAAAAGTTAGTACTAATTAATACTAACTACTTTAAATTACTTATTTCTAATTAATTTAATTAATTTAAAGTAGTAATAAAGTTATAGTATAGGTTTAAAAACTTAAGGTTTTAATAGGTAGGTTTATATTTAGTAGAGATTATATCCTTATTTTTTATATTAGTCTTATATTACTCTATCTATTTAACTATTTAATATACTAGAAATTAATATTTACTATACTAATTTACTTAAAAGAAGATAGAATTATTTTAGCTTTTTAGGTAATTAAGAAATCTAAAATAAACTATAAAAAACTTATAAGTATATATAAAGCTATATAAATCTTTTCTATCCCCTATAGTATATTATTAGCTAAGATAAATAATTAACCCTATTATAAAAAAATATATTAATAACTATAAATTTAAGCTAATTAAAGAATAAATACTTATCTAATATATTATTAATTAAAATATATAAAGTTTTTTAATATATCTCTTTAGTATAAAAGATATAGTTAACCTTATACTATTATTATATAATAGTAAGTTTATTAATAAGTACTAGACTTAATACTTTATAAATATATAACCTAGCTTAAAGATCTAGTTTAATTATCCTTATAATTATTAAAAGGTACTCTATAAAGATCTAGAAATTATTAGAAACTAGTTTAAGCTCCTCTATAATATAATAGCTAAGTATAAGATTATAGATAATAACCTATATAACTTTAATAAAACTAGCTTTATAATAAGTATATTAGTTATATTAATAGTTATTATATATATTAATAGATATAGAAAGTCTAAATTAATATAACTTAGAAACTAAGAATAGGTAATAGTTATTAAATATATTAATATAAAAAGCTAGTATATTCTACTATTTATAATTATTTAAAGAACCTATTATTTTATAAGCTAGGCCATAGAGTTAGGTTTTCTAAAAAATTAAATTATTAAGCTTACTCTAAATAAATAAATAAATAATTAAACTAGTCTAAAATAAGCTTAATACTTTAAAAAGTATATAAAATAATAGATAAAAGGTAGATATTAAATATTTATTCTAGATAAATATAAGAGTTATATATTAATAGATTTTAAAAATTTCTATAAAATAAATAATATTATTACTATTAATATACTACTATATTTATTTTACTTACTTTAGCTATTAGATATTATATTATATTTACCCTTAAAGTATATATATAGTAATTAGATTAATCTTTTTATCTATATATCTATTAACTATATTATTAAGTCTAAGTTTTTTCTTACTTTTAAAGTAGCTTATAATAAAACTTTTATAAAGATAAATATTAAGTCTATATTTAAAAGAGCTAAAATTACCCTTTAAAATCTAGATTTTATTATTTTTAAGCTTAATATTTACTTATAAATACTAAACTAATCTCTTTCTAGCTCTCTCTAAAAATAGAAGTTATAAATATTATCTAATATCTAATAAACTATCTAATAATTAAGTTTTATTAAAGATAGGATCTTAGTATATTAGAAATACTTCTCTATACTAATTATTTTAGCTATTAATTAGCTATTAAAGAGTTTATAAATAATAGTATATAAAATTATAATTTTAAAGGATTAAGTTTATATACTTAAAAATACTAATATAGTATTTAAGTATAAAAGAACTAAGAAAAGTTAATTATAGTTTAAAAAAGTACTTATTATTAAAGATTCCTAAGTAATAATTAAGGAAAAATAAAAGAGGAAATAGCTAGCTAGTAAAATAAGTAGTAGAATAGAGAAGGTAGTTTATAGTAGACTAAGTAAATAATACTATAGGAACTATAGTAAGACTAGGTATAATATAAGAATATATAAGAAAGAGGAAGAAGAGTTTAATAAATTAGATACTAACTATATTATAGTAAATCTAATCTAGTTAGTATTAATTAATATAAATATATCTATTTTAGTAGTTTATAATAGACTATATTTTTAATAGTATAGTTAATACTATTTAGTATAAAATATATATTTCCTACTAAAAGTAACTTAGTTTAAACCTATACTATACTTATACTAACTACTTTAAATTAACTAAATTAATTAAAAATAAGTAATTTAAAGTAGTTAGTACTAATTAATACTAACTTATATTAAATTAACTATACTAGGTAGGTATTAGGGTTAATAGAAGTTAGTAAACTAGTAAAAAGTATCCTACTAGGTAATCTATCCTACTAAGTAGTATACTATATTAATATATTAATTAAATTTATAATTTATTTATTTATAAGTTCTTTATAATTATAATTAGTATAATAATAACTTTATACTCTTTTATAGCTTTACTTTAAAAGATATATAAGTTTTAATAATATTAGAGTTTATATTATATATTATTAGTTTATTAATAAATAAACTAAGCTTTATTAATATAAATATAATATTTATAGTTTTAAATTTAAAAGCTCTTTTTATATAAAAATATATTTAGTTATTAATTACTATTTTATAATTATTTATAGGTTATTAGTTTTATATATTTAAAAAGTAAATTATAATTACCTTATTTATTATTTTAACTTTAGTTAAAAGATTACTTTTAAATAGTTTTATAATATAATAAGAAAGTTATAGTAAATAAATATATATTTAAATAGAGCTAGAACTTTTAAAGTAATAATAGCTTTTATTATTACTTATTTTAACTAATTTAAAACCTTACGTTATATAGTAATAATACTTTTATATAGTACTTAATAGTATTAAACTAGGTTACTTATAGCTTATAATAGCTTTATCTTTAATAAGTTAATAATTTATTAATAATATTAGTATAATTAAGTATAGGCTAATACTATAACTATTAATATAAAATTATATCTTCTAGCTATAAATAGGTTAAAAAAAATTATAAAGTTACTATATCTTCTTTTACTATATCTTCTTTTACTATATTTTCTTTTATTATATCTTCTTTTATTATTAATTTTAACTTAATAAAAGAACTTAAAAAATATAAATAGTTAATAGTTAATAACTATATATTTTAATTTAATATAATAAGCTTATAGTGTAAATTAATGTTAGTATACTAAGGCTCTATATATACCTATATACCCCCCGTTTCCTCTAGTACGAACCTCCGATCTCTTTACTAAATACTTAAGGTAAGTAGAAGGGTGGTTCCCGACTTATTATTGTCGAACTGTACTAGGATATAGACGAGCTCTCCCCTAAACGCGTCCTAACTAAACAGCCTTATCCGATCCTCTTCCCATCCATGTCTAGCTCAACACCAGCCTTTCCCATTCTGACCGTAAGCACCGTACCACGGCAAACGCCCTCCTGTTCGCTCTCGCCAGCCAGAACCCCGTGAGATACAAGATGCTCACTGTGAGTAGTGATAACGATGTATGTGACCCTCGCTGTAGCCAATACGTTACACCACGTGACGACAGCAGCCTGACCTGCGGCGTCAAGGCTGTCGAGTACCTCATCGAGAAGCATGTAATGAGCGCGATGCGGGGAACGGGCATGTCCAATGTATAACAGCGCGAAAAAGAGGGCGAGGTCAATCCGTTTGCGCTCGCCGCCGCTTCGCTTTCCGTAGGACAGGCGGGCGTCAACCGCGAGTGAGCTGTCAAGGGCGGCGGCCGGGATGTCCTGATCTTCCTCGCCATCAGTCTCAGCAGCTGAGCTATCGTCGACGAAGAGCGAGCGCAGCATGCCAGTCGTCAGGGCGGTACCATGCCGGTGTTCCTCGAACAGGATGGCAAGGATCTGCGTGATGACGATGTTCAGCTCCGCGAGGGACTGCTCCAGGACGAACTCGCGGAAGGTGTAGGACGACGTGGCTGAGGATGAGGACGAGGGCGAGGTAGAGGGCGAAACACGGCGACGTTTCTGCGTAAGTGCTGATGCCCAGAAGTCGAGGGGAATGCGGTCTGAGGCGAGTGTGGCTAATTGGTTGCGGAGGATGCCACGATCTACCGCCAGATCTTGCTGTGCTGCTGATTCCTTCTCGATCAACTGTCTGTAAGTCGCGACTCTTGCAGAATTTGCCCGCGCCGCTGCCTGTAGCCCCATAAGCTTCGAGCGCTTCGCAGCACGAAGCTCTCGCTCGGACTGGAGGTCGGCCAAGGTCTTGAGGGCTGCGCCGAGCTGTGCTGGTATAGTCTTTGCGTTGTCTGCAGAAACTTCTTCAAGGCTGCTTCGCACGTCGCGCTCCGGAAAGTTTAGTTCAATAGCAATTTGTTGGGTCAATTGCGGCTCAGAACTGAGATGTATCAAACGAGATAATTGCCGTCGCTGCTCTGTCATCCTATGTTCCACATCGTCTAAAGACATGCTATAGGCACGCAGCTCTTGTTCCTTTCTGGTCTTTGTCTCCCTTCGCATCATCACGCCGTTCAATCGACCCAGAATAGCCAAGATGTGGCGCAAGGCCATCAACAACGCCCTCACCGAGTATCTTGTTCCCTGCCTTGGCATTAGAGGCGGTAAGGGGCGTACAGAGGAAGATCCCAGGCCCGCATTAATGGATTGCAGATGCTGATGCAACCTTTCAAAGACATCTAGGAGCCAGCTGAGAATCGAACTGGTATTTGGTTCTGCGACAGGCTTTGCCAACAACAGCTGCGAATGGTTGCTCTCTAATTCTGTAAGATGCTGTAGCACAGAAAGTCGCCTATCCTGAATGGACGATCTGGCTACCTCGAAAGCTCTCCGAGTCTCTGCGAGGCTATCGCGGGCCAGCAGAGCGTCTACTTGTTGTTGCGCAGCAGAAATCTGCTCTTCTAATCGCATCGATTGATCCGCGGCATCATCGGTATCTGAGCCTGTCGTTGCGAGGGCTTCCTCTGTCTGTAGTTCGGTCTGCGTGAACTCGGTCTCTAGCCTGATTTTTGCATCGGTGAGCTGGTTGATTTGTCCCTGCAAGTGGTCGATTCTCTCATCTAAACCGTGAACTTTAGACTGCAATTGGCCCATATCGTTGTCCAGCTCGCGCGAAAAGTGGCGGGCGATGCTATCGCAGCGGTCTAAGATCTCTAAGCCTAGAATCGACAGAATCAAAGACCTTCGCTGAGTAGGCGTCGAGCTCAGGAAGCTTGTGGTACTGTCGGGGCTCAGCACGATAGTTTTGACAAAAGTATCGTAGTCCACGCCTAGGAGGTCGTTGATGGCCGCTTGGGTGCTCCGTACATCCGCCTTCTCGAACTCGGGCAATACCTTTCCGTCTCGCTCGACGATGATCCTGTTGCCATATTCCTTGTGCTTGCGAAATCTCTGAATAGCGTAACCGTTATGGAACTCCATACGGACGCTACAGTCTCGCTTCACCTTATCATTCACCACGTCGTTGACGCCAAGTCCGTTGCGGAGGCACCGCCCGAACTGGCACCACACTATGGCCTCGACTAGCGTGCTTTTGCCCGAGCCGTTCTCGCCAACGAGGAAGGTGAGCCCTCGCTTGATATCTACTCCGAATTCGAGGCGGACAATTGACTCTATACCGAGAAAGTTCGCTATAGTTAGCGAGCGAGGCTGTGCAATGAAGACATCTGGGGAGCCCAGCTCTGCTTGAGCTGATATGCCCATGTGAGCGGCGGCTACCCCAGTCTCATCAGCTTTGTGTGTTTGCAGTATGAAGTTGTAATCAAGTGCCCGGGGCTGCCCTATAAGTGCTTCGTCCTTTCCATCTGCTTGGCCGCTCCTTGCGGCTTCCAGTAATCTTTGGCCCACCTGGACCAGCAACGCTCGGGAATTCTCGAGTGGCTTATCCAGGTCGAGTGCCTCGACATATTTTTGTACCTGCTCCCGGATATCGACCTGGTGAAGCTCGGTCGGGCAAGTAGATAGCGCTCGATCAGTCCCGGCCTTGTCCATCTCATAATCCGTCGCAAGGTTGGGGGTTTCTAGCGATGAGTCGCTGGCAGGCACCGAGGCACCCAGTCCTCGTGATTTGACCGTGCCATGAAACTTGGGTGCCATAGGCCTCCAACCTCTCACACCGCGAGCTCCAAGAGAGACAAGCTTTTCTGTCGCAGCAGCGTACGTGAACGGCGTAAGGTCACCCAGCAGCATGACATGTTTACCACGGACCATCCCTGGATCCGCAGCGTCGCGGAGGACCTCCTCCACAACTGCGGTGGTGTAGCCCACGGCGTACGGATTTGTGATGAACTCATGTTCCAGCGTCTCGGGATCTAGCAGAATCACGCCGCGCTGCTCGTCCCACAGGTCCGCCCACGTCAACTGCAGCGGCGACCCTACGTATGTCACACTTCCACGCAGGCGGGCTGTCTCCGCCTCGTCCGGGCATTTGCTGATGCTCGGGATCGGTGATTGCTGCAGAATCGTTTGGTGACAGTGGAAATGCCCCGTAAAGGTCCTGGCCAGGCTTGAAAAGCATCCTGGACCAATGAGACCACTATATGCAACAGAACCAGCCCTGCGACTGGAGGCGCAAGAGTTTGGGCGGACGACATGGCGTTGCGTGACGGCTCTGTGAATGGCCAGATGCGCGAAGGCGACCGTCTCGGCAGCGTCGTCTCGGTCGAGGGCTGCAACGGCGTCGGTGAGCTCGAATTGGTCCTCGCGAAAAGGGAGCATCAACACGCGGCGGCCGTCCCAAACATGGGAGCCGACGTCTCGGTGCAGCTGCCAGACGGGCGCGGCCAAGGACAGCGCATCGAGGGCGGTTGTGCCGTAGTCGCGACGGTAAGCTAGGTCGTGATTGCCCAGCAGGACGTGGACGTGGGCCACCTGCGTATCTTGCACAAGCGAGCCGAGAAAGCGGTAACAGGCCGAGAGCACGTGCGTGGGTTGGTATGAACGGCACGTCAAGAGGTCCCCGCAAATTACGACGCGGCGCACCCGGTGCCTCTCTGCCACCGCCCTGATCCATGCTGCCGTCTGCGTGATGCGGCCCAGGTCCTGTTGCTTGAAATGAATATCGGCCACGAGCAGCCATTTGATTTTTGCTGAGCACATGGCACTGGTGGCACGTTGGAATTGCCTTGCAAGGAAGGGGTGTCTGGGAGATCCGGAATCTAACATGGCGGTTGCAGGTTGAACCCCGCCTTCTTGGAACAGAATTCGTCCATTCAATGCCCGTTGCGCTGCCTAACGGTCCATTGCATTTGAGAAAACTATCTGACCAACCACTTTCACTGACCTCCCGCCATCAGCGGAATGGTTCTCATCTGGTAATCAGCGTCCAGCTGATGCAGACTATCATTGAGTGCATATCGGAGTTGTCTCATGAGGGTTTAGACATCTCTGGTCAAAAGTCAAGTGTCCTGCACATCTATTTGGGGCAAGGAATTGGAATCCAGAGCATGGCTATTGTTGAAGATATTCTGACTACTCGACGGACAAATTTGCGACTTATGCCCGGAACCCCATACAATTGCGGCATCGGCGTCAGCTCCTCTGCCCTCTTTGAGGCGACTTCACCTTCATATAGCTTCAGCCACACTATATTCATCCTTTTAGAAATCTATGTATCTACTCAGTTATTTATTTCTACCTTTCAAAGGCTATACATTAAGCCTCTCATAACTTTATATATCCTAGTTATATATAAAACTATTAAAGATTAATATATAAGCTCCTAGCTACTAAGGAAGAAATAAGTATATAAGTAGTTAGATAGATGGTAAATAGGAAAAATATAGTATAGCTAAAATCTAGTAACTATAAATGAGTTTAAGATGGTAAAGGAGGAGTAGAGAAGGATGGAATTAGGAGATAGGAACGGGAACTAGTGGAATAATTCGCTTCACGTCACGATAAGCTTTCTATTTCACTTATAAAACCTATAAATTTTACGTTTGCAAGTTAGGGTTCAGGTGATTTGAATTGAGTTAGGGAGTTCGAGGTTGAAGGTAAGGGATTACTTCAGGGGATTCCTGCCCGCTAGGCATTAATTCATTTTTTTTAGCCTGGCAGCCGTGGCGCCCATGACATATTGTAGAAGCTAAGTGTAAAAAGTACAATATGTTTCAGATACTCTCACATATGCCGAATAGGCCCATGGGCCATATTCAAGGTTTTGTATCGATCATCCTCCTCCTCAGTGATGCCTCGCCACGAAAGACTATCTAATTAGCCACAAGCTCGTGGAGATGGTAACAAGCAGACTTACATTATCTTTCGAAGGCGCATCTACCCGTGTGGACACTGCTCGTGGCGTTAGTCCTGCTATGGATTCTGAAGTGGGGCAATCTAGAACATTGAAAAATATGAAAAAGGGACGAGTCGGGGGGGGATACGTGACAGGAGAAAATTGAGACTGACTCTGAAGATGTGTCTGATGCGCGAACGTGAGCTTTGTGCTATACGGGTCCTTGTCAAAGAGGAACGTGTGGGGGAACAGGGGGTTGAAGTTGGCTGCGTTGTGAAGCTCCTGAACTTCGTCCCCAGATAGCTTGACCTCGATCGCACCGGGAATAGCCTTAACATGCTCGACCGACTGCACACCAACAATGGGAAAGACGTAAGTGGATTGATGGAAGAGGTAAGCGAGCGCCACCTGCTGAAAGGTCACGCCCTTCTCGTTGGCCAGTCGCTCGATGATGTCCGACACCGGCTCGTCGTAGCTGTTCGGGCCATAGCCTTTGGGGGCCTCGTGGTCCTCGGCTATTGCCTTGCGCTGCGCTGCCGTGGCGAGCTGCCCACCACCAAGCGATGCCCAAGAGACGATGCCCATCCCCTGATCTTCGCACATGGGTATGATCTCAGCCTCCATGTCGCGGAACGCCGCGTTCCAGCGGCCCTGATACACCGAGAAGGCCGTCAGCCCATTACGGCGCGCATATTCGTTGGCTTTGACCACGATCCACGCCGGCGTGTCTGAGATGCCTAGGTAGAGAACCTTTCCGGCCGTGACGAGGGCGTGCAGGCGTGTCATGATCTCTTCCACCGAACCCGAGTAGTCCCACCAGTGCAGGTAAAGCACGTCAATGTAGTCGGTGCGCAGGTTCTTCAGGCTGTTGGCAACAGAAAGGTGCAGGCTCTTTGCTGACGAGCCGGTGAAGTTGCTCTGCAGCGGCTCCGTGTCCACGTACTGCTTGCGGAATCCGGCGCCGTATTTAGTGGCGATGACCATCTGGTCACGCACGCCGCGCTTTTCTAACCACTCGCCGATAAGCTTCTCTGATTCTCCCTCATTGTAGTTGTTGGCCGTGTCGATGAAGTTGCCTCCCAGGTCGTAAAAGGCGTCCAGGAGCCCAAAGGCATCACTGCTCTTGCCAAAGAGCTCGCTCCACGTATTACCGAAGGATATACCACCCAGGGCGATAGGGCTGACCTTGACTGAGGCAGTTGGACTTAGCGGGCGATGCCAGCCGAGGGCTGTCTTGGGCTTTGGCGGTGGTGCGAAGAAGGACATGGTCGTTTCTTGCTATTATATGGTCTCAAGAGTTGGTTTTCAGAATCAAACTACTGTTGAATATGTGACACAGGGTAGGCTCTGTTCCTAGGTAAAACCACAGCAGAACATGTCTTTTATAGTTCATCCAGGCGTCCCTGTTACCGCCCACGTACATAGTCTGATGACGTGTGGGTTCGTGTGTGCGACATTTTGAACATAGCCTGAGTATGGCGTTGCCAGTTGGCAGCCCACTTTCACTCTTGGCCTGCGATTCGTCCATCTCCATCGCCTCAACTATTATGTATCTCCGATGCCTCAGCCCTACTTATCTCCGTCGTTGCCGCCAGCTGGCAACTTGTTACCTCCGTCGCCGCAACGCCAAGATGGCCAATGGCAATACTGGTCATAAACTTTTCACGAAACCACAGGACGCTAATGCAACCTGCTGACAGCCCCACACATTCTCCAACAACGCCAGACTCGACCCACCGTCGCGAGCTGGCGGGCTGGATGGCTGGATGGCTGGACGGACACCATACCCCCGGATCGTCCACATCCGACCAACTTCCATTGCACAGTTCATCCCGGTCCGGCCCCTGGGGCCGTCCTCCGTCTGCTCTTCGCCGAGTTGCTCCGTCTGTACCCGCATCTATAGTAGCCCCGTTCTCCTTGTCGACGTCATGATCGACTCTTTTGAGGCTCTTGTTATTCTCATCCGTGGACTGGTCGATCCTTGGTCCATCACAGGCTTGTGGAAGCATGCGCCAGTGCCCGAGAATGGGGGGAACTTTTTATTTGCCAATGTATGATATTACTGTGAGGTCGAGATCAGGTCAAATCCGACAGTATACATGTATCGACAACTCGATCGATGTAGTATTGTTTACAAAGTCCGAAGGATGAAAAGAAACCTGTCACAAGGTGGGCGGCGGTGCATATCACCTTTTATCTAATTGATAATAATAAGAGATCATGAGTCTGATCTAGGTGCAGTAATGTGTCTGACAATCTTCTCCAGCCCTAGGAGTCATGCACTGTAGTGCCGTGACGCCGGTGAAGTTTGTGGAAAATATAGACACGGCGGGGAGAGATGAATGTTTGTGCTGTGGATATCTCCAAAACGTGAATAATCGAGGGAGAATGCTAGTATGAACCGCTTTGTGAACGCTGCAAGAAACGATTCTTATATGTGAGGCGAGACTGGGATGAGTCCGCAGTCCGCGGCGATCAGATACCACAGCTTAATCACATAGAGGAGGCTGTAGTACGCCCCACCAGAGGGCCTCACGACGTTTCGTAAGGCCATAATTCCAACACTGCTCCATCTAAATATTACTATGAGGAGCACGAAGAACAAATACAGATGATGAACAACGAAGCAGAACGACGGGTTGTAATACGTGTATTGGTACGTACTTACACAGCGGCGGGATGGAACGGCCACTTGGCGCCGCGCTTCACAGGGCTTGCCATCGAGTCTCGCCGTCTGAAAGTTATCCTCTGCGCTTTAGTCACAAAATGCGGAATGGTCTTGACCAGGAATAATAACCATGGGTTAGAGGAAGAAATGTGACTCCTGCAAGGAGGAAACGAAGAAGTGTCCATAGATCATGGCTTTGTACATATCAGCCCAAAAGCATTGCATCGCACTGTCCAAGTCGCAAAACCTGACATGTTCGAATCATACGCGGCAAACAGCTTCAGAAAATGAGTTCGTTCATACAAATATTATGATTGTAGGTACTAGAGCTGATCGAAAGTGTGCAAGGTAGGAATTCTAGTGTCCGTCGACAAAAGTGGTCATCAGACTAGTCTCCAGCGTCTTTGGTTCATTCAAGCCCTCTGCAGCATGGCCAGCACTCCAGCCCACGTCTCCACGGCCGTTGGCGTGATCTGGTTAGCGGGCAGCACAAAGCCGTAGGTTCCCTTGTCCCTGAGCTCATAGGTATAGCTGTACGTTGCGTTGCCGGTGGCATCGACGTAGTCGACACTGGATCCGGTAGTCGCGTACAGCGTGCTGCAGGACTTTCCGATCGTGTACGCTGTTCCGGAGACGCCTGAGATGGCAGTCCTGGCGGCGGTAGCCAGTGACTGGAGGGCGGCATTGTTCTCGGCGGTAGCTGCGCAGTTGTAGCCATAAGCTGGAGAATAGTTGTCAGCAAATTTCCTCTGAAAGGTCTAACAACGCACAAATCCAGGAGGAGGCACAACGTGGTTATGAAAATGTTACGACTTACCCCATAGAATGTACTGGCCGTATGAGTGGAAGTCAATGTAGAGGGAGATCCCATTGGATGCCTTGAGCTGCTGAATCTGAGCAACAAGGCCCTTGGTCTCTGGAGCGTCGCTTGCCGCTAGGCCTGCGAGGAAAATATCCGTCAGCTTGTGCCAACCTCTCGGAGGGCCTGGACAGGAACTTACCCTTGTACGTCTCGGAGCAGGGGTTCGTGGATGCACCTCCAGTAGCAGACCACTGGTAAGGCCAGTTGCGGTTGATATCGCGGCCAACACACGAGTTACCGCTGACAGTCTGCCGATTCTTGCGCCACAAGCGGTCCGTGGTCTGGGAGTAGACGAACCCGTCTGGGTTCACGACGGGGGTGATATAGAAGTCGAACTTATCCACCACGGCCTTGATGGCGGCGTTCGACCCGTACTGAGTCAGCAGCGTGTAGGCAATGTACTCTGTCGTCTTGGATGTGATCCACTCGCGAGCGTGAACGTTTCCGTGGAAGACGACGGCGGGCTTGGAGCCCTTGCCTCCGCTGCCCCAAATGTGGATGCCAGTGAGGGCACGGCCACCAACCGAGGCGCCGATGGTGTAGATCTCCGAGTTGGCGGGGAAGCTGGCCTGAAGGTCATTCAGGAAAGTCAGGTGGGATGCATATGGGTGGTAGGCCGTGAACCAGGATGCGTCGGGGACTGGGAGTGGTTGCGTCAGTACGTCGTTAAGCGGCAACGCGAGCTACTCCGTACGAATGGGAAACTAACCGGCCAGGGCTTGGGAAAGCTCCCCCTCAGCAGCGATGCTGGCACCAACATCTTCGTCGAGCACGGTGCTGCTCACGCCAAGCTGTTCGAGTGCGGATACCGAGTCAGGGGCGACTACGACATCGACAGCACCGGAGGTGCCAGGGTTGAGCACATGGGCCGCGAGCTGCGACACCTTTGCCGACACCGCTTCATCAGAGCCGACGTCGACACGCAGGGCCTTGTAGCCGGTGTAGTCAACCTTGGCATCCCGTTCCGGAAGCGCAACGGCTGTTGCCAGGGGTAGGAGGAGCGAGGAGATCAGGAACGACTTCATCGTGGGCAGGCGAGGAATGCGAGTTGGCTGATGCTAGAAGGATGTGCACCAAATGCATGGGAACGCATGTTTCTTATTGTTTATTATTCCATTGCCAACCTCCTCTTTTGAATGAGTAATGGACGAAGTCATAGCAGCAGGCGCCATCGTTGAATAAGGAAGGTTAAGCCTTGCCCAGGACCGTGCCAAGTGGGAATGATAAGAGGTCCGAAGTGGTGCAGCCCCAGAATTGCTCTTTCCCATGAGGAGCTGGCCTGGACTAGTAGCTTATATCGCCTTCGCTTTGCCTTGAACGGAAGGTGACCAGTGTCTTGGGTAGCACGGCGCCAAGGCGTCTTCCCGCAGGAGATGGAGTCGAGCAATAGGCTTGGACGGGCCAAGACAACAGAGTAGTAGAGATGCAGAGATGCCGCAACTTACCCTGACAATCACGAGTTATAATGAGTGCAGGCCAAGCTTCGCCTGCGGTGTAAGCTTATTTATCCTTCACCTCTTCGCATGCAGCCACAATGACCACGATGGGCAGGTGCGATCCTTTGACGCATTTGATAATATGTCGAGGTACGTGCCATTACATCAAGCTGAATTAATCGTCCTTGGATTTGTGCAGGAACGGTGAAGTCTGGACCCGGCCGAAACTTATGTGCAAAAGCATGAGACCATATTCGCTCCATTTGGCAGCTATCTCGTTCAACCTAGACTTACAAGCCTTGCTCCATGGGGACACATGATTACAGGCTTCAGTAAGTCTGCGCAATGAAAATTACCTGAAAACCGAACCCCTCGTTTATGCGCAGGTTTTCTCAGCCTTTCGAAGCCCCATAGTACTTATAGGCTAAATGGATTCGCAACGACTCGGACTGATTGACTTGCAAAAGAACACTGTGGAAACTTCCATGGGAAAAGTCTCCTGTACAATGGCACTGGTTGGGGCAACAGGTGGTCTGGTAATCGTAGCGAGGCAGCATTGTCAAAACTATATTGGAGTGCGGACGTCCTTCAAACCACAAACAACCCTCCCTGACTGCATAGCTATCAAATCACCAGGTTTTCTAAGGACAAAAGCCGCTGGCAGAATCGGGATCAACAAAACCTTGGTCGATGAAAGTCTCCAAATCCCAATAATCTGTCTGGGTTCCTTCACCGTCGACAGGAGCAGTGCCCAGCATCCGTGCTGTCCACGGTGCACTGCCCTGTGCGTACTTGGACCAAACGTACAAGCCTTTGTTGAGATTGGACTTCCGACTATCAAGCGTGTTGTTGCTAACAGCTTGAATCGACCACTCGCCGATGAAGACTGGGAACTTGCCATCTCCCGCAGATTCCTTTGCGTCCGAGCAGAGATACTCACCAACATTTGCTGAAGTGGTGGGTCGGCCAGCAAAATAGTAGTTGTGAGTGTCGAATACTAGATTGCTTCCCGCCTCGAACTTGGGAGACCAGTAGGACTCCTTCCTGAACGAACCCTGGAACATCACAGGAATACCAGCATTCACCGCAGCAACCCTCGAGAGAACGCCTTGAATAAAACTCGCGGTCCACGTCGCGCCTCCCTCAGAAAGCGCTTCTGGGGTTCCGAACGTCGAGAAATCGCGATTGTCGACAGGCTCGTTGATGGGGGAGAATGTGTATGATTGTGGACTGTCACTGCTCTGGATAAACTCCAGCACTTCATCGACGGCTTGGTATGAATAGTCCAGAGCGGTTTTGTTGTTGAACCATCCGTAGCTCCCATCCCTTTCTCCGATTCCCTCTGCAGCATTCAGAGTCAGCTATCAAAACGCTTTCGAGTCTTGCTTTCTGAAAACGAGGAGAAGATTTCAGATGCCTGGACTTCGTTTGCTCATGGTATGTTTCAAAAGTTACATGTAACGTAACAAATTGATGCGAAGACTTGACTCACGGCCGTTCACACCACCAGGCAAAGAGTGCAAGCCAACGATAACGTGCATCCCATATTTGTTGATGGCATAGGTCGAGATCGTCTTCAGAAAGTTGACTTGGTTTCCCGAGTAGAGTTCAGAACCGGGGACCTTGATCCAGGCTGCATAATGGGTAGGGATCCGGAGGGAGGTGAATCCTGCACCGGCCAGCTTGTCAATAGTCGCAGTAGTGATGAAAGATGCGTATCTCTGCTCAAGTACTGACCCACAGCGAGAACCGAGGTTTACACAGAGGCCCCATTCATCAGTGGCATTGCCGCCGTACTGATCCCAAAATCCAGTGTCCAGGGATTTCTCCTGGACGAGCCATGCCCCGAGGTTCGCACCGTTGGATTTGAACGACTTCCAGTCGACGTAAATCGGACTGGGAGCTGACAACGCCGTGCAGATGACTGACAATGCCGTGAGAAGTAGGCTGAAATGGCGCATACTGACGGACTTTGCGGAAGTAGTCAAACAAATGGGAACACCACGCAGCAGTTGAGATGAATATTGATGGTTTGCGTTTCGACAGGGAAGAGGTCATGGACGAGAGTCTATACGCGTACTTATAGGTGTGAGGTTCAATGAACTCATGGTCTTCTCCAGCCTCGTTGCACCGTTAGACAGAGAGGAGTCCCAAACTCGGTCGAAGTCCACCCGATAGGATGAGATCACTGTGCAATGACAAGAAGAGTGTGTGGGCCACTGACCGTAACATCAAGCTCTCTATATTAGCCATGATATCACTGCCACACACACCGACACACTTCAGGTTACTTCAGAATCTCTTAGCGTCAGGTGGGCAATATGTTTAAGCGGCAGTGAACCTATGTCTGTATTGTAGAACATTTTCTATGAATTGATATAGAACAGTGCCTTATTAGTGAATGAAGACCCTCGACTATCTTTCCACAGTGAGACAGAAGTCTGTTGAAAGCATTGTAGATTCAGACAAGTACCTGCGGTACTGTCAACGTCACATTTGAACACGACATTGGATTCCATCAAATATCATGATACCATATTTTCACCGACGCAATGCTGAAGATATATGCATAAACTGGCGAACCCTGTAATGTAGCAAGCCCCAGGAAACAACTTAATCTTGGCATTTGCGGGGCCCCGCATCTCGTGCCTGAGAATCCGGGGTCGTCGCCATCTAAGGAAGCAGATGCACAATAATCACATCTTTTCTTGTCACACCAACTACCCCACCTCCGGCCCCTCCACCGGCCCCTCAGTGACAGAAACAATGACCATATATCTCCTGTGCGCTTGATCTCACCTTGAGCAGACCTGGCGATGGAAAGTTCAATCGAGTTTTCTGAAGGCGGTCCAACGGACCGCACCGCCCGAAGTTGCATTAACTTTGTTCACATGCCTTTAGGACATTGGATCACACGCTGACGGATGTAATGGCTGGGAACGCATGCCCTTACACAATTGAGTTCACAAGGCTTGCCAGATCTCCAGAGACCAATTCATCTACTCGATTGGGATTCGAAAGCTCTTCTCCAGTGAGATAGCAGTCCTGATTTGGTCGAATCGGTGCAACTCATGTCCCGGGCACTGCGTATAAGTAGATTGGACAAAAGAAATATACTAGTAGCACAATGACCCTGCTCCGCACTATCAGTTTATTCTGTTGCTCCAACCAAGTCCAAAGGACCCGTAGAATTCAATATCAACAACATCTTGACAGGATATCGAAATTAGGGCTTACATGTCAAGAACTCTCTGGCTGCCAGGCTCTTTGAGCACCGGTTCTATTGCAAATAAGGAGTTCCAGTCATTACCTAGACCGTCCATATAACAGTCATCTAAAAAGCCTAGGATGTTGCTATAATTTTGGCCGGGGTGTCATGGGCGATAGGCCCTGCTCCTCGACGCACGACAACAAGTTCCTTTCTCCTTGCATCGTTGATGGCTATTAGTGTATCTGTCAGCCGGATGAGAGCTTCTCAAGGTTTTCTGAGCCCAGCAGGAATACAGCCCGCTCTCGTTCTCTTTTAACGCGAGAATCATACACTTGTATGTGTGGCATGCTCTTGGAAAATATTTTGGCTGCCCCGAAGTTAAGTTTCGGCCCCTCCCGGAACTATAAGTGCCGTCAAGCTGGTGACGGTAATGTACGGCTGGGGTTGAATCTGGGCAGGACGGAACGGTGGGGTTTCTTGCAACGTCCGTGTGTTGGGACCTACTGAGATTGGTAGCATGTGAGCGCCAGTATGAGTTCATTCTCAGTTAAACGAATGGCGTTTGTGGGTCACGTTATGGGGCTTGAAGCCTGTATTTTGTGAACGCTGTCTATACGCGTGACCATATTGATAGGCAGACTTTGCCTTGGTTTTACAACGCGCGATGACTCTCGTCTCGACAATTACAATTTGTTCAGCCCTCGGGCCCGACACCAGGGTTGAATGGCGACTAAATAGCGGCGGCTGATGTCTAGGCATCCTATGTGTTTTGAAACCGAGATGGGGAGGAGAGCTGCTGGTGTTAACCCCCCAAGCATCCATATTGACTCTAAGTCGAGATTTACACTAGTTCTATACATGCTCAGATGGTTTCCTTATTCTCATGGGAGTCATCTCCCTTACTCTTCGTGACGTTCTGTTTGCAGGTTCTTCAAAGAAAGGCTTTGCTCTTTTCCACCGACACCTTTCGTCAAGAGGTTTATTGGTGTCGTAGCAAAGGTGTGCTTTCGTCTCTGGTGACTCTTTCCTCGATTCCCCTAACATGCTGTTTTGCTTGTCGGGCCATTCTTGCTCTCCAAAACATGAGCGGATGAAAGAAGATGCCTGAACATGTTGTCAGTGCGTACACAGCATCTGGTGCTCCAAGGCGTTACGGACATAGTATAATGATAGAGGCGACCATGAAGATGATCTTCCTCCTTCTGTACCTCCAGTACGGATCAAAATACTCATAGGGATACTTGGGAACAAAAAGGATCACATCCAGCAGTAGCCACATCCACGTGGCGGTGGCGAGCAGTCCCTTTGCTAACTCTAACCTCGCGGAGGTCTTGGGATGCGGGTCCGGGTGGTTCAATTGGATAACAATAATGCAAATGATTATGGACGCAGACACAACCAGGAAAAGCTGCCTGACAACAGGATAGGCTTCAGGGCTATAGGTCGGGGGGAGGGGCGGGTCTTTCGGGAAGATATAGGCATCATCAATGTTTAGAAACAAGTTCCAGCCCAGGAGGACAGTACAAAGTCCGGTGAAAAGGGCTTGGAAAAACAACAAGGTCCGGACCGCTACAGCCAGCAGCCCATGAGGCTCACGGTCCTCTGCATCCGCCATAACGACTGAGCTTTTTGTTCCGAAATGAGAATCGGAAGGAAAGAACTCGGAATTGATCATGGAGAATGTTTGGACAGGGCCGGTGGCAGCCTAAATAAGGTGGAGCCTGCTGACAGTCAAGCCTTGGCAGTGTCGTGAGGATGCTGTCTTGGTGCTCAGCTATGCCCGAAGCGTGCAGAACATCCCCATTACAACTCGGCACAGTTATCCGGGTACTGAAGAGACTGGTGCCGGCAAGGTGGCATGATGTGGCTTCGAACCACACATATCGGGAAGTCATTACATAGAGACGCAGCATGCAAAGTTCAGGTCATTTATCATCTCGCTGCTCAATGGCATATTGCAAAGCTACCTAGACGTCTCTTGAGGCCGAGTAGCGAGCATCATATTAGTATAAGGCCACTTGACCGACAGAGCTTCGGCTGCTTCCTTTTCGAAAGTACTATTTGCTGCTTTGTTGTCAGCTGAACACCTTTCTGTATTGTGGACTGGCGACTGTGGAGACAGTTGTCAGACCACCTATTTTAGTACTATTTAGGACCCCCTAGGACCCCCTTCCTCAGGACAGTTCAGGAATTACTTGGTATTTCTAATACTAATAATTACTTAGAATCAGGCCTAGTATTCCTCGTATTTATCCTATGTCCTCCAGGTAAGGTGTAAAACTACCTACCGGGGGGAAGGGGGGGTCTTGAATTAATAACTTAATACTATTAGTATAATCTTAATATAATTTCGAAATACTTATACTATATTAAAAGTATACTAATATATTTTCTTTTATATCTAGTATATACTCTACTTATTTCTAATATAATATTATTCCTAATATATTATAATATAATATTAAACTCTAATATATAAGCTAAAAAAGGTATATTTAACCCTTACTTAGGTTAAGTTTTTTTCCCTTTTTTAAATTTATCCTTAATCTAACTACTTATTACTAATATATTAGCTTAACTACTATTAATATATTAGAAAGCTATAGAAATATAGAAATATAGAAATTTAATTTACTAGCTAACTTATAAGGACTAAAACGAGTAGATTTAGAGAATTCTTATAATATACTAATATATACTAATATAGTTTTAATTCTAATATAATATTAACCCTTTAATAAATTTTACCTATAATAGTATTTTATTAGTATTTTACTAGCCTTTTACTATAATATACTAATTTTATTTAAATGTTAATTTTTAAATTTATTGTTTACCTATGTTAACCCCCCCCCCGGTAGGTAATAACCTAGATATTCTAGACTTGAAAGAATGACTCGGATTTCATCTCTGCTGATGTGGCTAGAGGTGATAGTGAGTATAGTACTGGACTCTAGCTTCCTAGTTTTAATCCACACTATTATAAATGGCCTGTAGCTATATCGGTTTCTTTAAGGTAGTTAGGAAAGGTAATGCTCAACTCTTCCGACTTCTTCCTATCCTTGACGTTGAGGTGTGTATTTCTCTCGGCCCTGATTTGAGACCCAAGGTTCCTTTTTGGCGGCGGCGGAGTTGTTTATATGATTCGGGATCTACTCTGAAAAGAGATACGTAAGCGAACACAAGAAGCTGGGTGAGCGGATGCTGGCCGTATATACCACAGCAAACGGGGTGTCAGTCAAAGTTGGGAGCGGTGGATTCCGTGCCGGAGTTTCATGCAGCTTGAGCAAGAGCCACCCACACATGCTTGGGGATGTCATCCCAGACCAGATATGTAGAGGATGAGAAGCGTACGACGCGAAAATATCTGGTCGAGTGCGGGAAGCATGTGCAAGAGTGATGACACCGTCCGGGCAGTTCTAAAGAAACAGCGGCTCCTTGGGCCGGGAAGATACTACAGCAGCACCCGAGCACAAGACCGCGGCGCAACATTGAATCAAAATGAAATGACTCCTGCTTGCTGCATTCTTCCCGGCCAAGGCATGAGATTGATATTTGCACCGGGGCCTGATTACGTTGGTCAAGTTAATCACTGCTCCAATCAACGCAGGGCCAGGTTGAACGCAACAACTCAAGTGAATTGATAAAAGTTAGCCGTAGGTCTCAAGACCATATCCATGGGTACGTGCTACTGGCCTCATGCACTTCGGCCCAAAGTGGCCTTGGTGTGCACTCATTGTTACCAGACCGGCCGTGTACGGAATAGAAACGAAACCAGCCAGTTGTCAAATCGACCTACATTGAATTAGATACTCGGAGCAGTCCTTGATCCATGCCGTAGCCATCAGTCGCTTCGACTCAGCTAATGTTAGACATGCCACAATATATTCTATATTATTATTCCCAAATATCAGACGCCCCTCAAGATCCGTGGATCTGACCAGGTGACAGCGAACGTGTGCAAGCCAAGCTGCAAAGTCACTGCAACGTCAGCTGCAGCCTGAAAACTACTAACTCCATGACGCCATTTACGCCGACCATAGTCAGAATGGAACCTGGATAGAGAGTGTTTACCCGATCAAGAATTGAGGTGATCCTTGGCCTGTAAGCAGCTGAAAAGCCGTGCATACGTACGTGGGGCGCCTGGTCGAACCAATTCATCTCGGTTACCTAGGGAGTGCGATTACATCTAGCCCCCGGCGCAGTCCAAGTAAAACATCTTCCTCGATCCGCATGCATTCACGACAAGAGAAATTTGGCCACGAATTTTCTGGGCCAAACGGGAAAGCCACTCATCAAAAGCAAAAGGAGACATTGTGCGCCGGTATTTCAACTGCAGTCAGGGTCTCAGCCAGGGCACCGAGTAGTTCGTGTCCTCAATGACAACCAAGCGGCCCCGCTCCAGCTGAGAGAAGTGCAACAAACGCCCAAATTACCCGCAGGCCCAGCACCACCAAATTATCTCAGCTGACAACAGCCCACACACACGAGGCGCACCGGCTCGACCTTACCAGCCACCGCCAACTGATACAGCCTCATCACATTCCGGAGCAGATTTTATTGAACTGCGTACGAGTATGGATTCTTCGGCCAGAGCACCAAATCAGGCCATGGGTCAGATGCCTCGGTACCTACATGTCGCTGTACCCTTTATGGATCCTGTCACTCTTTAGTCTGCCACAAGACAAGAAGCTGTCGTGCTACTCTCAGCTGTCAGCAAAGAATTTGTTTCATACGAGTAGGATGAGCTTCCATGGTGTTGCCGGGCGGCGTGACATGTTATTTGGCGGGATCCCTCTGTAGTATATAAGAGGGCTGGCTCACAAAGCTGGCCCGAATATGGCAAATGGTGTTCCCAGCAAAGACGTCTAGTCTCAAATCGAATACAATGGCGACGATAGAAGGCGTGACAGGGAAGCAGTTTGCCCTCGGGGCAAAGGAGTACCCCGAATGGCAGTACCAGTACGCCACGACAACCCACGGCGTTGACCACGACATGCAGCCGGGCCTGATCATCCAGCCCGAGAGCAAGCAAGACATTGAGCTCGCAGTGCTCTTCGCCAGGGCCCAGAAGAAGGCCATCGCCATTCGCACCGGCGGCCACCAGTACAGCGGCGCCTCGTCCACGAGCAAGGACAACATCCTGCTCGACCTCCGCACCACCTTCCAGGGGCCCGAAGACCTGGCCTACTTCGAAAAAGACGACAAGAGTTACGTCCGCGCCAGCGTGAGCTGGAGCCTGGGCAGGTTCAACGCCTTCCTGGGGTCCCACAAGGCTTTCGTGCCCCACGGGCAGTGCACAGCCGTGCACGTGGGCGGGCACGTCCAGACGGGCGGGTACGGGCAGCTGGGTCGCAGCTTTGGGTTATTTGGGGACCACATCCGGTCGCTCGAGGTTGTCGACCACGCCGGCGAGGAGAAGGAGATCACGCGGGCGGGGAATCCGGAGCTCTTCTACGCGTGGCTGGGGGGCAGCCCGGGGAATCTGGGGGTGCTGACGCACTTCACCGTCGAGGTTCACCGCGATGCGGACCACGCCGGCTCGCTGGGGCTCAAGGCGCTACACCTGTACGACACCAAGAAGCTGCGGCAGCTGCTGCAGGTGCTGGCCGAGATGAACGACGACGAGGACTTTCCGCGCAACTACGACCTGTGCGTCAGCGTGCTGAGCTCGTCGTTTGACATCCTGGGCCTCATGGGCGGGCTGGACAACAAGATGGAGGAGGCGCACCCCGAGATCTTCGGCGAGGACGGCATGCCCGCGTGGCCGCGCATGATTGTCGTGTACGCGCAATTTGTCCCCTTCGCCAAGGACGACAGGCCCGACATGGGCTTCTTCGAGCGCCTGCGCACGGGCTGCTGGTTCCAGACGGGCGTGCAGGAGAAGCCCATGTCGGAGCTGACGGCCGACTGGATCTTCCGCAACACGAGGGAGTTCGACCTGCCCTACGTCAAGCGGGCGTACCTGACCACCTCGACGGAGCTGAGCACCAACGGCTGGGTTGACTGGGTGGTCGGGAGGGTCGACGAGGTTGTGCGGCCGGTCGGGAACGGACAGTGGCTCTCGGTGCAGCTGCAGTGCTTTGGCGGTAAGCACTCGCGGTTCAGAACGAATGCTGATAACGGGACGTCGTTCAGCGTAAGTAGACCATCTCATGACAATGTTGTTTTACCCAAATACCATGAGCTTACACTCTGCGGCAGTGGCGGGACTCGACCCTTTGTTTCGTCATCGACAACTTTCACAAGCCATCCAAGAAGGACGCCGCCGAGGCGTGGGCGCACAAAAACGACGTGCAGGCCATCGGGCCCAAGGGCATCTTCAGCAAGCAGGACCGACGTGTGCTGTGGGGGTCGTATGGAAGCTTCAACCTCGACGAGGCATGGCAGTTCTATTACGATGACCGGGCTCAGTACGAGAGGTTGATGGAAGCTAGGAAGATTGCTGATCCGGATGGGACCTTCACACCAAACACTTTCTCTGTCAAGAGAGCCGCCTAAGTTTGATGATTCCGAATTGTAAACACCACGTGCCCTTAAGTGTTTACTATTATATGAAGGCATTGTATATAGCTTCGGTTTTATATGGAACAGAAAGAAAACCAGTTGAAGAAGAGCCGACTAAATCCTTCTCTACTGTTTTTTCTTAATGTTTAAGATCTTACAAAATATTTACGTGGTTCTATATTATGTAATTCTTCTTATTTCAAGATACGAAATTTACTTAGACTCCTAGCCACGGTTACTAATAGCGGCCCTAATGACTGACATTAGGAGCATCATAGGCGGCCGTTAGCTGAGAGCCTATATACCGGACAACGCGCTTATAGCCTCTTGACTCTAGGAAGTGCCGCAGGTAATGATCACGGTCGATCTTACCGCGGGCGTAGTGCACGGGAGTGGCATTGTCGACATCTGCCTTTGTCAGATCGGCCCCGGCTTCCATGAGCAGTCGGAAGACATGCAAGTCGCTGCGCTGCGCTGCGTAATGCAGAGGAGTGCGCTTCCAGCGGTCTGGCTCCGAAAGATTAATGGACTTGTTGCTTCCTTGTAGCAGCCGCTGCACAAATGCGGCGGGCAGCTTCTCAGCTGCGTAGTGCAGCGGCGTCTTGCCTTGCCAGTCAGCTGCGTTACGGTCTGCTCCGGCGTCGAGCAGCGCCGTCAAGTTCTCGCTGGAGAAATGCTGGCATGATACGGCAAGGTGCAACGGCGTCTGCTTGTCCAAGGGAGTTCGCGCCTCCATATTGGCGCCAGACGCAAGTAAAAGCCCAATGCGCAGACCTTGCAATACCCGAATATGAATAGGGGTCCTGCCCCTGCTGTCTACTGCATTCAAGTCTGCTCCGTAGCGAATGAGACTCCCCAGGAGTGAAACGCTGGGCTTAGTCGCTGCGAGGTGGATGGGCGCTTCCCGTTGTGGGGTCAAAGCATTTACTTCTGCACCCGCTGCAAGCAGGTGCTCGACGGTCTTTGGATGATAGAAGTGTACGGCGAGATGGAGGGCGGTCCAGCCGTCGCCAGTGGGGACGTTGACCTGAGCCCCGTGGGCTAGGAGGATCCGCACAGCAGCCGCAGAGCCATCTCTTGCCGCGACATGGAGGGGAGTCAGGTTTTGGCCATCTCTATCTTCCAGGCACGCCGCCTCTGTCACAAAGGGCCGGAGAAGCTCCATCAAAGCAGACTCGGAAGCCTCGCACCGTACCGCTCGATGCAGCGGGGTCTCGCCTTTGACGCTCTTGATGCGAATGTTGGCTTGCTTGTTGGTCAGGAAATGGATGGCGTCGATGGCCATGTCTGACACGGCGTAGTGCAAAGCTGAGTTTCCTTGGCTGTCCTGCACGTTGACATCAACCCCAAGAGCGAGGAGATTGGACGCCGAGGAAAACATCCGCTTGCGACATAAAAAGTGGAAAGGAGCGAAGCCGGGGTCGACCTCACAAAAGCTATCTCGTTCGTAGTGATAAGTCGAAGCCCTCCATGAATTCCAAAGTCTCTGGTCGGCCGCAAAGAGAGCCTGTGTTATGCTGCGCGGGACTCTGTCACCGCGTTCGGCTCGATCCAAGTGATAGAACAACGCCTGTGAAGCATATCGCAAAAAAGGGGCGTTTTGATTAATCTTAGCGTATCTCCCACCGAGGACTGTATTTTGGAGAATGCATGCCATACAATATTGCGCGAGGATTTCGTGCCTTTCGGCGAGCGACTTCGAATGCTGATAGCCCTCAAGGATGGCGAACCCTTGGCCTCTCAAGAAGAACTCGCGGACGGACTCGTGGATGAATTGAACTGGCGAGCAACTGGAGACGGATCTTATAATTGTGGTATCGGTGTCTTCGGTGTCCCAAACTAAGTCCTCTTTTAAGAGGGCTGTAGTAAGTGCAGGTCTACCAGCGTAGGGTGGAGGACTCGGAGCGGACGGCAAAATGGTTGGCCGGTACGGATTATTCGGAATCTCCAAGTGGCCAAGCTTTGTATGAGATGAGACCGGAGAGGATTCCGGAGAGGACAGCGGAGAGACTCCCGCAGAGTCCAGCAAGACGGTCGGCCGATAGGGGTTATTCGGAATCTCCAAGTAGCCAAGCTCTGGCGACGGTAGGCGCGGAGCATGCCAATTGCTTGTTGTCTCCAAATGCCCAAGCTCCGGGTATAAGTACTCAGAAGCGGATGGCAACGTGGTCGGCTGATACGGATTATTCGGGATCTCCAAGTAGCCAAGCGCTGGAGATTGTAGTTGCGAATAACGCCCACTGTTCGTTTCATCGGTATCCGTTGCCACAGGTGGCCGATTCAGCAGAGGCAAGGAGGTAGTAGTGGCAGCGTTAACCTTCGACCCATCCTCAACCTCTTGCAGTGGAGAGGCTGAGGAAGAAGAGGTGAAAAATAACGTGGAAGGGGCCGGGGGAGGAGGAGGAGGGGGACCGTCGACATCTTCAAGTTCGCGGGTAGCTTTCTGATTCCGTTTCTCGTCTTCTTCCCTTCGCTGTGCCCGCTCCCTGGCCCGCTCCCTTCGCCGCTCTCTGAGTCGCTCCTTGATCCGCTCGATCTCCTCTTCGCCCTTTTTTGCCCGCTCCTCCAGCTCCTCCCGCGCTTTGGGTCGCTCCGATCGAGATGGAGGAGAAAACTGTTTTAAAGGAGTTGCAAACATACTTTTGCTCCTCTTTCGTTTTCGAGGTTTCTCCTCCCACTGTAGGACAATCTGCGCAAGTCCTCTCGTGTAGAAGCGTAGCGATGTTAGGAATTTCTCAGGATCGCCCTGCATGCACTCCTCAGACAAGTTCCAGTCACCTGCATTTTCCACAGCCTCCTTCTTCTCGCGGTCGATCGTCAATGCGTGGCGGAGTTCGTCCTTCTCCAGCGGCCGCTGAGCCAAGAGGACCCACTGGAAGATGGTTGCGGCCACTTGAAGCCCATGCTTAGAGGTCGTGCTGGTAAACAAACTCTCGAACAGGCCCTCGAGCTGTCCTGGCAAATCGCTCAGCGCCTCATCTAGACCCTTGTCCGTCATGTGGTTGGCGAGGCTCATGTTCAGAGTTTCCACAACCAGGATCACCCAGAGGAATACACCGTTGGCTTTGCTGGCGATCTTTTTGGCCAGTTTCCTGATTCTAGAGTCCTCACTGGCGCCGTGGAGTTTACTGGTCAAGAAGCGCTTGATGTCGTCGTTGTTGAAGTTCTCTACGGCAATCTGAGGACAGTCAGGGACCTCGATCTCCGGGTAGTGTCGGCTCGATAGGCAGACCTTGAGCTTCTGCCCCGCCGTGATCTCCCTGAAGTAGAAGACAAGTTCTCGGGCGACCTGGTAGGCCTCCCTATGGCCTTCTTTGTCGCTTTCGTCCAGCGCGTCTATGAAGACCATGGCTTCTTTCACATTAGGGAATTCTCTTCCGAGATACGCCGACTTGAAGAAGTCCTGAAGCTCCCCCTGATGCCACGTCCACGGGCCGAAATTTGTGGCACGCTTCCTCTTATACTGGGTTATAAATGCGGTCAGAAGAGCCTTGTCTTGCTGTATCAAGTCGTAGAGCAGCGTCCTGAAGAGGCCCAATGGCGACTTCTGCAGCTGCACATTGCTTCTGATAGTGAAGAAGAAGCCAGAAACGCAGAATGATGACCTTCTCCCCTTGTCTTTGGCCTGCGTGAGGGCCTTCTTCATCAGTGTTGACTTCCCGGAGCCCGGCTGTCCTCTAATCCAGAGTAGCCCACGTCGCTGCTCGGAGTGAATGACATCCCAGCGATCCCAGTCAGTATAGTCCTTGTGTTCAAATAACCACGTACCTGTGCTCTTGAGCGCAATCGCGATATCGAATTCTCGGCTCTGGAGTTGTTCGAAGTATAGCGATTTCAGGCAATCGTCCCTGAGGTGCAGCTCATGATTTTTGATATGGCCGAGAGAAATCTGAAGTTCGGTGGCTAGTTTGCGATACTCTGAATCGGATTCGTCTTCGAAGCGATAGAAACCCACGGGGCTGGCATATATGTTCTCCACTGGAGGGTTGAGACCTTGCAACGCCGCTGCAGCTCTCGGCACGATGTATCTCGCCTGCTGGCCTGAGGGCTCGGACGCTGGATCTGGAATCTCCGCGAAGCACTTGACCCGGATCTCATACCCCCGTTTCTGGGTAAGGAAAGTCTCCTGGCACTCTTCAAGTCTAGCATCAAGTTCCTGGCCGGCGGACTGTGTTGTATATCCTGCGGCCATATGTTCCACCACGCTGCGAAAAGACAGAGCGTTACCGTCGCCACTATGCGGCGTACCCAGGAAGATTATCGACGACGTGTAGCGCATGATGTCTTTCGTGACCATCGACTCTCCTTTATCGGCTAGCCGTAGCATTTCTTTCAGTAGGATTCCGCCTAGGGAGTGTGCGACGAATACCATGCTTCTTCCAAGCGGTCGTGAACTTGATATTGTCAGAGTGTGGAGTAGCTCAGACGCGCGGTCTAGAAATGCACCCATCTGGAATACCGAATTAGGTTCAAATCCCCAGACCAGGATCCGGGCTTCCGGAAAGTGGCTGGGCAGGAAGCTCGCTGGCCAGAACTTGCCCAGGATAGCTTGGTGGGCACGACTCCTTGAACAGGTTGACCACGTTTCCCACGGATCCCCCTCAAGTCCTGGAATCAGGACAATATCTGCGATCGCGTCCGGTGGATCGTGGAGAATCGTCAAGCCCGATTGTTGAACCATCATTGCGTTGATCAACCCAGGGTTGCGCTCTTTGACGGCCGCTGTCTCTACCTCCCTGAGAATTTTGACAACGCTCTGATAGGCCGGGTCGGAAGCCGTGCGAAACCTGGCAATCGAGGACGGATCTGCGTTGACTTTCATCTTGCTGCTGGCGAATGGCGGGATGTCCAGCAGGGGCGATCGTAGTTTGACGAATTTGTCACACATAGACCACGAGCTAGTGCCTCCGAAGGCACTTCTGCCGTTTCCAGCCTCCTGCACTGCAACGAGGTTTAGGACCTTCCGCCCCTGTAGGTACATCTTGAAATCGCGAAGACTCTCAGTCAGTCGCTGTAATGCGTCGTTGATTCCCTCAATGAGGTTTGGGCTCGGGGCAGACGTGTCGTCTGCAACCATGCTATGGATATTGTCGATGAACATGGTTGGTCCAGGAACTGCGAAGAATACCATGGCTTTGAGTGAGCCGTATAGATATGATAGCGCAGGCTCGCCGTCTTCTTCGAGCTCCTTGGCCTCGATCAACGTCTGCGCAATAATGATGGTTCCAAATCCATGGCCAACAAGTATCAAGGGACGATTAGCTTCTTCCGCTGTGCGACGGACCATTTTGATTTTGTTTAGAAACTCGGTGCAATAATGGTCCAGAGCACTCATGCCACGGGTGGAGAAATTTGAATCATATCCGTAGGTAAGGACGCGACAGTGCGTGAGGTCCTTTCCGAGGAAATCCTGAAGCCACATCTGACCGAACCGGTTTCCATCACCTCTCCAGGAAGCGTAGGCATGCTCATTAAGGCCGGTGATGGCGATCACGCTACATCGTGATCAGACAGTGCCGCCAAGTATGTGGAGTGGTCTTACTTACTCTGCGTTGATGGGCTTATTCGGGGGTGGTGCTGACAGCTGCGTGAAGCCGAAGAAATGTCTGTCAAAGATGAGCCGCTCTCCATTGATATCTAGCTGGTAATCCCCCTGTGGATTATAGTCTAAGCAGTACAGAAAATGCGGCGCTCGATCCGTCATTAGTAAGGCCGTTAGCCCGCCGTCGTCGTCGCCACAAGTTGGAACCATGCGTATCTTGGGATCGAAAGCGTGCTGCTCCTCAGCAGACACGAGTGTGAGAAGTATTTCTCTTGCCTGTTCGACCACGCATGAAGAGGAAAATCCTTGGATTCGATAGTAGTATATCGGATTTCCAGTCATCTCGTTCATTGTGCACGGCTTGAAGGTTTGCATCGCAAAGGACAGGGTTGAGTCCTTCAGCCCAAGGTCTATCGCTCGTCCAGTCTGTGTCAATGCTGGGTGGGCGACAAGACAGCTCGAGATAATCCATTTTGCCTTGGATGACGCATCAGAGACCGTTTCCTCAACAAGTTTCTGGAAGCAATCCTGCCCAGAGTTGCATTTGTCCAGTGAGTCGACGAGCAGATACACGGTCGGAATTTTCGCGTGTCTCAACATTTGTGACAGGAGAAAAGAGAGGACTTGCGGCTCGAGCGTATCCCGAGAAAGCCGTCTCCCATGACTGACGTAGTCGCGGAGATATATGCCGAGCGTGGGACAAACATGGACGAGTCTCCAGATCAAGCTGCGCAGTATTGACAATGAGCTGCCGCAATTACCATGTTCGCAAAAGAAGTAGGCGAGCGGTTGTCTGCGAGACTGTGAAAGCTCTCGCGCGATTCCGACCATGAGCATGGTTCTATCAGTACGTGTGCCTCCGCTGATCCACAGGACCCGGCGGTAGTCATTTTTCTGCCAGTCTTGGAAGCGTGCGTCATCTGTGATCCATTCATAAGAAAGAGGCGGTATCTCACCCCACCTCTGCTCTATGCCGCGAATCTGGTACTCTGGGTCCCCGATATAGAGATCCTCCATGCATTTTATTGCCAAGTGGTCAACTTACACTCGGTTAGCTAACGCACTGGAGAGTGAAGAGCTAACTTACACTGTGGCTCAGTGGCTGTTTCCATCTCCTGCAGAACACGCCTTACGAGGGTATAATTCGCGTCGTCGGGTGTACCAAACTTGTTCAGCCTGAAATGATCCAGGGTCAGTGCAGTCTCGCCGTGACCCTGGAGACAAGCCGAATCCCTGTCTACGAGCATGGTCTATATTCCAGTCAGAAAAATGGCCCTCGGGTGCCAGAGGAGTCAGAGGGCTCTGGTCCCTACCTTGGACGTGACGCGAATGAAGGATCGCACCACAGCTCCAATATCTGTTTCCCTCTCCTCATAGAAGCAATGTATTCGCAGGTTAAGGTGGACAGCTTTCCTTGCAAATTCTCTAACCGTGTCTGCCAGCATCTGTGAGTCTCTGCTGACTGACTCCAGGATCGACGATTTCTGGCCACAGTTCAGATGGGCGGCGATCGCAGCGACAATGTTTGCAAGTCCGGCCGAGGCCGAGCCTCTGTGAGGGGTGCCCAGGAGTACGATACCAGAAATGTGAGCCATGAGGGAGCGATCCTGGGCACTATCATGGACGAGGGCTTTGAGTATGGCCTTCTCGATGACGATGCCACCGAAGCAGTGTGCAATAAATATGATATTTCGATCTGGACAGTCCTTTGCCATAGGTTAGCTCAGTTGGGCCTCGTCGTGGATGCACTGAGATGCTTGCCTTCCTCAACTCATGGACAAGGCTGAGAAGCCGGCCAGCTACGGCGTCGAGACAGGTGGACATGGCGTCCTTCCCGAGCCAATTTGAAGCGTAGCCGTAGGCCAAAATGCGTGCCCGGGGGAAGTCATGGGGTAACATATCTGAAGCGCCAAGCCAGTTGACCCCGCGAAGGCTCCAGGTCCAGTCACGATGGGCGCCAATGCCGTGGACCGCGACGATGCTGCTGAGGTCAGCTGATTGTAGTGCCCAAGGCGGTAGCGCTTGAGTGAAGTTTCTCATACTCTAGGTCGGGATTGCCAGCCTCATAGAGGGGAAGGCCGAATCCGGACGGCTTGACGATCGAGTTAGCCCGCACTAAGTGGACGATGTCGACATTACTTACCGGTTCCGATGACGATCCTGCCATAGTGTGGGAGCAGATAGGGTGACTCCACGGTCGTTACCTGTGATGGGTCCGCTCCTTTAACGATTCGGCGGGCCGGTAAGCAATAAGGTGGCCAAAAGGCAACATCTCACCACGGGCGACTGAAAACTAACTTGATAAGATGTAGGATTGAATCGAGGAAGATCCGCCGTGAAGCAGCCGCCGGATATGCTATAGACCAGACTTCATTCAGCCCCCAAGCAGAGTATAGGCGGTGTGTGGGAAACCCAGCAGAATCAGCAGTCAAGAGGGCACCAATAGCCAATTTGTCGCTAAAAGGCCATTACTAGCCGTTTTAAGATGCACCAGCTCAGCCGCAGCTACGTGGTACTCTGGACACAGCACCGTAAATCGGGCACCCAATCCACGCCACGGAGCGCCACAGCGCTTATCACAGCGCTACAATTGGTAGTTGCAGACCGACCTACTCCGTACTACCGCATGATATGATGATCATAGCCGCGATACGTTGGAAAGCTGAGGTTGTTGTGGGGTCTCCTGTATGGTTATACTCTTGTTCCCAAGTCGTCGCAAATTCCTTAACCTTCACGTTGCCCAGCCGGAGGTGCAGCCACATGTCAAAGAGCATACGATGGCGGACGATGCGAACGGCGTACCTTTCGAGGAGGACCACCAGATTCTAGATTGGCCGGCGGCCGCCAACACCGTTCCTGGGCCGGACGACACGGTGCCAGGCCAACCCAGCCTTCTCCTGAGTGACAGAGAAGGCATCAAGAAGTTCCTCCGCCGCGAGCTGTCAACCGAGAAGCTTGACAGCATGTACTTCATGCTGTTCCTCGTCTCCAAGAGAGACAACATCAGCCCCCTACACCACCAAGCCGTCAAGGGCCGCCGGATCCTCATCACCGAGCGGCCAGACCTCCACCTAGTCTGGTACTACGACCGCATATTCATCAAGCCGTTGCCACTCTGCCTTTTCAACTATGCCTTCTACAAGAACTACCTGTTGGGTGTCCAGGCGGACCTGCAGCTGCACGCCGCCACCTGCGGCTTTCTGCGGACCTACGCCAGCCTCATCCTCCACGAGACTGACTTTAATATCGCCAAGGAGGCTGCACTCCTCCCGGCCCAGGTGAAATGGGAGAATTGGAATCAATTCATGAAACAGGTTGCTCATAAGAGGGACACCCAGGTGGCTCGCCGCTATCATTACGGCGAGCTGCGGCTGACACGGCTCAATTTCTATTCCAAGGTCTTCTTCTTCCGCTGGTCCTACTTCGAGGTACACCATCAATATCTAGAATACTTTGCTAGGTTCGTGGGGCCGTATCTGTTTATATTTGGTGCCCTGGCGGTTATCTTGGCAGCTATGCAAACTGCTCTCACAGCTGATCCTGGTGGCTGGTACCAGGCGTCAGCGTATTGGTTTTGCACTTTCTGTATAGCACTGACGGCGGCCGGCCTAGCCTTCTTCCCGCTCTTGTACTTGTTTTTCCAAGCACGGGAGCTATTCTTATTTTTGTTTCACCGTCAAAGGGGGAAATGAAATGTCTGTCCCCGAATCGGTGTTAACTTAAATGTTGTCCCATTTCGAGTAGGCGATACGCGCCATAATCTACCTAAGGTTCAGATCATAAGCAAAACAATAATTAAAAGAATCTCGTACTGACAAGGAGACTATAAGAGATTCGGACACAGCCCGCATATGTTGAAATCTCATCAAGATCGGCCTGTGGTACATGTGTAGGTATTGATTTCCAGGTTTTGCTCATGCGATGGTGAGGCAGGGAATGTCAGACGTTTTTCGCTGATATGAAGCTTGCTGAGTGAGAATACTGGGGCCTTGTCTGGTGAGATGCCTCTACTTTGTGCATCTCATGTTGTGAAAGTTTTCCATCAAGGTCTAGACGAGCCCCTCGGGCGTGCCTTGCCCTGAAGATTAACAGGCATCTCAGATTCTGGGTGTAGCGCCGTAAAGTGTCCACGTACTCGATCGCGACGAGCGTTGCTATATTCACAGCTTGGACATTGAAACCCAGTGCTGTTCTGGTGCTTCTGTCGTTTGTGCTTGCTTAGACCACTCGATGTGTCGCAGATCTTGGTGCACCCAGAAATGTTGCACACGTATTGTCTTCTGGTACGGTTTTAGTGTAAGACCACGAACTCGAGCTTTTGCCCTTTTTTTTTTGGACATACCTCTTCACATTGTCTGGCGGAGGCTCCGGTCGCTGAAGACTGCTGGGGTCGCGGTGCATAACCCAGAATATGAAGTCTTGGAATTCCTTTCCTGGAGGAAAAACAGCCTTGGATCCGAGCGTGATTCAGTAAGCTAGCGAGACAGTATGGCCTATGATGTTTACTCACGACGGCTACACTAATAAGATAATGCTGAACATCCTGGGCTGTCCGGAAGCAGGCCTCTCTCGCGAAAGTCTTGGCAATTGATAAAAGGGCATTGTAGTTTGGATGGGGAACCCATCCGCAACTGCGTGGTTCGAAGAATTCTTCCTTCACTGATTTATAAAAACGCTTGTGCTCCTCTTCTGCTGCTTTGTAACGCTTCTCTGGCTTGGAGAAAAGGCCCCACCCCGAAAGTCTGTCCAGAAGTTCGTTGATTTCCGTGAGATAGGCAATGACGGCAATGAAGACGTAAGTGTCCCTGAGATCCAGATGTGGTTTATCTTGTTCGTTTGCTTGGCTGGCGACATCATCATCGTTGGGTGTGGGTACGGAAGCATGTTCTGTCACGGGCATCTGTGAGTTGAAGGATGGCTGATTAGCTTGGCCGCTCCACAGCGTGTCTGTATGTGATGGATCGGCGGTATGGTCCAAATGGTGGGATAAACTATCACTGGAAGATTGCAGATACGAGAAGCTCCAGGTCTCCTTGGTGTGTTCTGTCAGATCCATGAGCTGATCAAATAGATCGGAGTGTGCTTGGCTTGAGTGGGAAGTGTTCGCGTAAGTGGACCATGACCCGGGCAGCAGATCATTGTAGACGTCGGTTGGGCCAGTATTCGATGTAACTCCTCCGAGGTGATCCAGCACACCGGATGGTATGGTCTGATCACAAGGCGGTGTCTGCGCTGGACTTTTCCCCAGACACGCCTTCTGCTTTATGGGGACAGCGTGCAATTGGTCCTCTGCTTCGGGCCATAAATGCGGCGCCAGCTTGATGAACGCCTCCCTCTCCCCAGGATCTGATATCGAAGCCATCCAGGATCCGAGACCTCCGAGGATCTGGGATTTCTCTATTCGGCCTTCCCTGTATAGCAACTTCGAGACCGAATAAGCCAAACTAGCGAAGGCGAAGATCTCGTTCAGCTTAGTAGGACAGTAGCCGTCAAGGATATCCCGGAAGAGCAAAATACCCGTCTTCCGTATACCTTTTGAATCTTGATAAAAGTCGCGCAATTGACACAGAATGGGATCTTTCGCGAAAGACGGGTCACATAGAAACTTCTGGTGGTGTTGTTCTATTTCTCCTCCTAGTCTTCGAATGGCGGTCCACTGAGTGGACAAGGATTGAGGACCCAGTTGTGGATGCGAATCTGAATGACCGGCTGAGGCAACGCCGGAGCTTTGACGTACTTCGATGTCGTCGTCGGACAATTCTGTGGCGTATTGGTATGTGCAGGCAGAGGAACTTGCTTTTGGTATATGCATTTCTTCCACCCTAATGGGCGACGAAGAAGAAGAGGACCCTGGGCTGACTTGACCGTCGCACGTCTCGTCTAGGATTGTAAACCCAGCCATTAGTCCATCGATCTCTGCGAAAGCTCGTTCGAGATCTTTTTGATACACCTTCTGAGCAGCTTCGGTGCCCCGAGTTGCTCCTTTCGACCAGCGGTATTTATTGGCGAACCGGTCGAGGAGTGTTGGCGGGCAACCGGGCGAAGGGCGGTATGAGACTGAATTACGTTGAGACATGTTGGAAGTACGAATCGAGAAAAGAAGGCAATCAGGCTGCAAATCTTCGGTGAGATATCGGGATCAAGTAGCGTATATTCGCAAAGATTTGTGGCTCCTTAATACGGGGCGGATCACATGCTTCATATGAGCCAGTCAGCAAAGACGTCAGGAAGCAAATATTGGATTGCGGGGTTTCCCAGGTTGCCTCATTTGTGCGCCACACGGGGTGTGACCGTCGATCTCGGCCTCAGTGGGCGAATGAGCGTCTTTGGTTCAGGAGGTAGGACTTGTCATTTGTTTGTGCGGACGTTTACTGTGAGTCCTGACATTTCCCGACCAACGTCCCGGCTGAGAGGTCCCGAAAGTCCCACAAGGTCCCGCGAGGTCCCAAGATGTCTGACAAGGCCCCAAAAGGTCCCAGTAGGTCCCAGCACACTTTGGGCATGGGAGTTTCAAGTTGCCCATGCCAGCCTATCAGGACCCCTGTATATGACAGGACAGGACAGCCACCCAGCAACGCTATGCGGCTGACATTATTTTGACAGCCGGGACCAAAACGGCACGAAAGATTTCAAGGACCTGTCAGATAGTCGATTTTGGTAGTCCCGGCATTCATATGATTTCGTGATTAAATGACGCGATCTCCGGACTGAGACAGGCCCCATATGCAAAGCAACAAATATGAACATACAGCCGTGTGCTCGACCTTTTGTTGCCCAGGTGTCATACTATCTGACATAAGCGAGGACTTAGGTCAGCATGCCTTGTTTAAAGCACCAAATAACTCTACCAAGGTCGATCAGAGTCATCATGAAAAAGACCCAGTATCTAGATTTTGCCAATTGAAGTCCCATGATTCATCATCAGTTGCAAATTGGTGAATATTGCTGGGTTAAAAATGAACTTGTCACTGGCGGGACCGTTCAGAAAATTCGGCCAGAACATCATGACCAACTCGTGTCCCGGTCCCGCCCGCTCGGTATGCATGTTGTTACCCTCCAGTCACAGCAACTTGGACCTGGGGCCGGATCATATTTATGTTAAATGTTCGTAGTAAATTCAGACTGACATTTTCAAACTCAACATATGCATACAGCCAAAACCTCACGACTTCCACATATTCTCCATCACTGCAAACTTGATAATGGCCCCAAGTGCATCTTCAATGGCACCTGACAAGGTCGCACATCAGTGCAACCGCTCAACTTCATCAGTGCACAAGCCGGAAACCAAGGGTATAGTACAGTTTATATCATGAATTGACATATCTCTGACTTTACTAGGCAACGACGAAATGCTTTCTCGTTGGCTGGCAGACAAGTCTCCGCAGGGAGATCATTGGACCCCGGAGCGGATCGGTCACACGCACATCCCAGGAGATAGGGCTTGCAACCAGGGCAATGAAGCAGAGGAACGATGGAAGGCCGGTGTTCACATTCCAAAGACGAAATTTGGGTTTGAAAAACTGTAAATTTCAGAAAATCCGAATGAAGGAGCTTAGAACAAGGCTTGCGCTCGTTTCAGAGGTCAAATACTTTGCCACCATTTTCTCCAGTTTGGTTACCAGCGACTCTTTCAAGTGCATCTGAGCAGATTGACCATGTGCTGAGGGGATCTTCCGCTACGTCAGTACTAATCGAATGGAGGGAATGCCATGAAATCCTTACGGTGAGGCAAAGCACGCAATGATGTGGCACACAAGAGACGGGATATGTAAGATATGTTAGCCAGACGTGAGGCTATCAACATTGTGCGACCAGCGTTGGAAGGAGGCCAAGGAGCTAGGGTACGGCGGTGTATATACCTAGGTGTCTTCTGATTGAGTAGGGCGGCCTTGTAGTCACTAACTAGGACACGTGACGCAATGTGCTGGGGGGGGGGTTGTAGGTGTGCAGGATGTGCAGACTGTCGGATTTCCCGCTAGGGGCTGACCACCTTTGCTCAAACTCTAGGAGCTAATGCAAGGCTCGTATAAGTGGATATCCGGCTCCGACTTCCTGCCCTCCCACCTCGACCGTCCATGTGACGACGGAATCAAACAGCTTCACTCCAGTCTGTGATATCCTGATATGAAATATTTTCTAGATGCCTAGGCAGGTACACCTCCAGTAGGTACCTATATTTGCGTTGAAGTTGCGGTGCAAAATAGCTTTGCGAAGTGGGATCGATATGCTTCAGCTTGAATGTACGTACACGTACGGTCTATTGAAATTGCAAAGATAACATCGACCCTCTCAGGTACACTCTCTTCTTTGATATTCATTTCTCTCCAATATCTCCACCCATTACGTCTTAAGTACACTGGCCAGACGAACGTGTCATGTCCTCCTGCAATTCACCCTTCGGTAGCAATGCGTGGGCATAAGCTTACATCAACAAAGGACCAAAGCCTCCATAATTGATTATACCAACAGGATATTTATTGTGGTTCTGGCTTATTAGAGGGCTCAACTTGAAGGAAACAGGTCGTCCAATGACGTCGTGGTATTTCCGGCTGGCGATTTGTTTTGTATAAAGCGCTGGCAGACATCTCCCTTAGAAAATGTCCCAAACCTATGAATGCATCGATATCTTGGTCTGTAGAAAAGCGATTTACCAATATGCCTTTATTCCTGTCCGTGGTCACGTGGGGTCTCTGGCTCGCCAGTTCGTCCATTGCTTCGTCCCTCAATTTTGGATACAATTCAACCATAATCCGACGCGATAGCATCAACAAGTATGGGGGCTGCAATAAGATGTACGAGGATCCGAACGTGTCAAAATCGGGTGAGGTGAGCGGAAAGTCACTGGTCGACATCGCATACCATGACGCTCTGCGTCTTGCCGACCTCATCAATCCTTTCCTCCTAATCCCAATGCCGGAGGGTGCAGACCCCGTGGAGCAGGATCCCGGCGTCCATGAGGACCGATATTTCGGAGACATTGATGACTCAGAGAGGAGAAGACTTGTTGATAGTAAGTGAAAGATAACTACTATCATCGTCCTTAAAGCTGCATATGGTATAGAGGCCTGACGTTGCGTCTTTTGCAATCAGACGTGTTCCGAAACACCGCCCTCTGGTATCCTGGGTTTATTTGGGACTTCTTTGGGAACAAGATTGAGGTCTACTGTGAAGTCGACCAGCCTAACGACCATAACTACCGATGCGACACACCGGTAGATGGTGTAAATATAACCGCCATAGCCATTAACGCTAAGGGCGGCAAGTCTAAGATTGTCCTATGCGCATCATTTTTCGGCCAAAGGTCCCTCGACAGGAAGAAACAGGATCTTGAAGACCTACCCAGCCACCAGCACGACATCACCTACATGGAGAACAGCGGGCAGGTCTTCTTCCACGAAATGACGCACTTGTCTCCCGTCGAGGGGCGATCACCACGTAAGGTATTGTGCATGTCAAATCTTGTTCGTTGGCACGACTAGTAACTAAATGGTATGAAGATGTCATCCTTGACCAGAAGATGAACCCCATCCGCCAGAGGGGCCTACCGGCGTATAAAGCGCCCAAGATCGAACGTCTGGCGGCCAAATACCCGGACTGGGCATATCTCAACGGCAAGTACCTATAGTATAGTTCTACTCACAATCAGTGTTGGATCTAATCATCTCCAGCCGACAACTATGCATGGTACGCAACAGCAAGGTGGTTCTCCCAGTTCTACGGCCACCCCGATCCCGCATACAAGGGGACCAACGAGGAAAACGAGGAAGAGGACAACGAGGATATCGGGGACCAGTGGCTCGACGTGCACAGCACCGACAGCACCGACACGGGGGAAGACGACTGGGTGGAACCCGATTATGACGACATATCTGCGGTCCAGGCTATAGCGTTTGAGGCGGGCTCATACACGCCAAACGGGTGGCTCAGGGGCAAGAACCTCAGGATCCTGCCGCTGGGAGACTCGATCACGTACGGCTTCCAGAGCTCAGATGGAAACGGTTACCGCAATGCCTTGAAGACCCTCCTGACCTCGGCCGGGAACACGGTCGACATGATCGGATCGGTGCAATCAGGAAACATGGCCGATAATGACAATGAAGGCCACAGCGGCTTCACCATCGCGGAAATCGCAGCGCGCAACAGCGCCTATAAGCAGCGGCCCAACGTGGTGCTCCTCCACGCCGGCACCAACGATATGGGCCGAACATCAGGGTGGGATACCGCCCCGGAACGCCTCGACAGCCTGGTAGAGGCGCTCATTGGCGCGCTTCCCGACGCGACTATTGTCGTGGCCAGGATCGTCCCCGCCGCCTCGAGCACGACAATGTCGCGGATCCGCATGTACAACAACGCCATCACTTCGCTCATGTCGGCGCGGGCCCGCGACGGCCAGCATGTTATGATGGTGGATATGCCGTCTGCCGTGGGGACCGACGACCTCGGCGACGGGCTACACCCGAGCGACGAGGGCTACGAGAAGATGGCCATCAAGTGGGCCATATCGCTTACGGCGGCGGATAGCCTGGATTGGATCAAAGACCCTGTCGATGGGGAGGGGCCGGACAGGGACACCTGCCCACGAGATCCGACATGGGTGCCGCAGGGCGAGATCGCCAACGGAGCTGGCCTGGGAGCGAGCCTGTTTGTGAAGTCGGCCTGCTTTACGAAGTGAGTATAATCCTATTTGGGAGAGTATCAGGTGCTGACAGAGTGGACAGTCCCGTCTCAAAGGCCTGCAACTGCCAGCGGCTCACCTCGCCGACTGCCCTGACGCAGGACCTCCTCGACTCGACCGACGAATGTGAGCGGCGAGCACTGGACGAAGGCTTAGATACGGCCGTCCACTTTGCCGACCTTAACGGCGATGGGCGGTCCGAGTACCTCTGGGTCGACAACAACGGCGCCGCCACGGCCTACCTGAACCTCGGCAGCAGTTCGGGCGGCGCCGATGCAGGCAAGGTCCAGTGGGCGCCCCAGGGCGTCATCGCCACGGGCGTCGGCGGCAACCGCGCCAGCGTGCGGCTTGCGGATCTCAACGGTGACGGAAGGGCCGAGTACCTCAAGGTGAACGACGATGGCAGCGCCGAGTGCTGGCTGAACGCGGGCGGGCAGGACGACGGGCCTAATGCGGCCAAGATCATATGGATCCCGCAGGGCCCGCTCGCGACGGGCATCGGTAAGGACGGGGCCGGTGTGCGGTTTGCTGACCTGAACGGCGATGGACGCGCCGAGTATCTCTATGTCAACACCGACGGCTCGGTGGAGGCGTACCTCAACCTCGGCAGCAGCTCAGGAGGCGCCGAGGCTGGCAAGGTGGCGTGGCTGAGCCAGGGCACGATCGCGACGTGTGTCGGGGTGGGGAGGGACAGTGTCATACTCGCCGATTTCAATGGCGACGGGAGGGCTGATTATGTAGCCGTGTCGCGGACAGATGGCAGCGCGCGGCTGTGGCTGAACGGGGGAGGGCCGGATGACGGGCCTAATGCGGCCAAGGTGGTTTGGTATCCCCACGGAACCATTGCTACCGGCGTCGGTGGCAGTGGGAGGGGCGTGCAGTTCGCGGATCTTAATGGGGATTCGAGGGCCGAGTACCTGGATGTCAAGTTTGATACATCTGCGGTGAGCGCATGGCTAAATATTTGTTTGGATTCGGCTTGACTTAAAACAGTGTTTACTAGTGAATGCGATGAGCCCATACAAAATAGTTCATATCTGAACATTTCTAACACTGCTGGTCCAAAGGGAGGCTCACGTTGGAAAGCTCCTACGTGCTGTAACAACCGTCTTCTTCCAAAATATCATAGGGAACTATAGTACCTTGTGCTAGCTTTTCACCTTGAAGTTCGCGAATTTTTGTACGTGAATGCTGTTATCCCTGCTCTGTGGGGGCGTGCTGGATGTCTCCGTGCGCTAACACGCCCCTGCTTGGCACGCAACGTTGACGGTAGAATATTGGTACATACACATGAGACAAAAATAGGGTTTAAGTACTTTGGGGGCTGCACCGCCCACATGTCAAGTAACAGCAAGATAATGCGCACACACGCAATCTTGTCATGCAGAGGAGATGCACCTCGGTTGAACACGAACTTCAAGGTTGTAAGTTGATTGGTCCAGCAGCCCGCAGCCTCAGCAGACAGATCAAAATACCAAGACTAGGACAGAACCGGTGAAGTGGAGACGGAAATAGTTTGGGGGCCGCAGGTGCGAGCAATTTTGAAATGGGGAACCACTGAGTCTATATAACTAATAAGATAGAAAGCCTGAAAGTACATCATGAGTGTTGCAGACTCTGTTACAGTCCAACACTCAAGATAACCATTGCCTTTATTGTACGCTTGGTACCTCAGCGTTCAGTCCATCTTTGACCCGTTGCTTGTCACGTTCGACATCATTATGCAAGTCTCTGAAAGGGAACAGACACCGTCACCGACTCAATTGGAATTATGTCCTATCACATACACTTCCTCATTGACGACTATTTCATCACAGAACGCCATCAACTCCGCCGACTTGCCGTCCGAAATCCAGCATTTGGAATCTGAGAGCCGTCCAACGACTACTGCTTTCAGTTTGTCGACTACCAGTCTCTTACCGACGGCAGCGGCGGCCGTAAGCTCCACTGCGACCGCACGCCAGACCAACGATTCTGGAGACGGTCCGGGATCCTCGTCAGCCAAAAAAAGCGACAGATCTTCTTACTGGAAAAATTGGACATGGGAAATGGCGGCTTGTGCCCTCGTTTTAGCAGTTCCTTTAATAATGGTCGCCACTATATTGCCGCACCGTGACCAGTCGATGCCCAAATGGCCGTTTAAGATCTCGATCAACGCGCTACTCTCTATTTATGCCTTGGTCTTGAAATCAGCCATCGCCTACATAGTCACTTCATGCGTTGGCCAAATCCAGTGGTCTTGGTTTTCATCAGGAAGCCGACCGTTGTCTGATATCACTCTCTTCGACAGTGCTGGCCGCGGTCCGTGGGGATTGCTGACCATGCTATGGGCACACCGATATTAGCAACCACTTGCTATTCTTGCTGCTGTCATTATGGTATCCGCTATTGCCATCGACCCATTTATTCAGCAAATCATCCGCCCATTTGATTGTAGTGTCCCTTATGACCGCCATGTCGCCACTCTACCTCGGACAACCAGCCTGGACAAGTACTTCATCTCTGGAGACCTTGAACAGACCTCAGGTGCCCAAACCCTTGACTCTACACTGGTTGCGGGGCTTTATTCTTCTAACCTTGAGCCACCGTATGACTGCTCAACAGGGAACTGTACATTTCCTGATACCTACAATACTCTGGGCATATGCAGTACCTGCGAAGATCGATCAGTCGATATCGTTGTAGAATCGACACAGTGGAACGTATCCGGCACCTGCAACACTCAAAACATCACAACTCGTCTCAGAGCAGGAGATGACGAATGTTACTGGGGGCTTAATGAAAGACAGATGAGCACAACTTTCTACGATGCGTGTGACTTAGACACGCACACCGATGTGGCTTGCATGGACGTCTTGTCCGGAGATGAATTATGTGTCCGCATCGACGTGCTCGTGGGCAAAACCAAAATTTCAGACGCCAGACGTCTTATCTCGGCTGTGCAAAACATCTCCGGCTGCGATTCATCGAAAGCCAACGATACCTGGGCCTGCCGAGGGTACGGGGCCGCGAGTTGCACTCTGAGGCCATGCGTCCGTACATATAGTGCAAGTATCAAGGCTGGTCATTTGAGAGAGGAATTAGTATCACAATCTGCAGCAATCGATTGGGGTAGGCTCATTCAATCTGCAAGCCAGAGCGTGGCTGGAGACGCCCTTTATCACGGGCTGTTAGACACCCAATGCGTCCTATCAACACAGGAGAGCGCCTTCCTTACGAATAAGGGCTATGACCTTCACAAAAGCACTCGCTGGATTCCATTTCAGGGGAATCTCGGTGACGAGAGTCTGACTCTGGAAGGGGCTTCACGCGAGTGGGACAGTCATGTCGAGTCTCTCTTGCGCCACAACTGCCTTTACCTGGTTAGCGGCTTATTTCTCTACACGTTCGGATACGGCAATGGTATGGGTCCTCACGTAAGAAACCCGGATGCCTCCAAATTCGTTGGCACGGTCCAGGCCCTCATGTTGGGAGTGAACCAGCTTGGTGATCATGTTTATAATGTCTTTGGCGGGCCAGAAATATTGCAGAGCATATATAATTACGGGAGAGTGGACTTTGAGCGCATACAAGAGGTGTTCCAAAATATTTCCGACTCACTCACAACATTCGTACACATTCATGGTAACGTAAGTCACTCGGAGCCAGCGAGAGGTCGAGTCCAACAACACGAGACCTGTCTGGGCATCCAGTGGCCCTGGATCACCTTACCTGCTGTGGTAGCACTATTGACCAACTTTTTCCTCTTCGCGATGATGGAAAGTGCCAGGAGACGAGAGGCACCGGTTTGGAAAGCGTCTCCATTGCGGTGGATATTGAATGGTGGCTTGGAGGCTCGGGGTGACACTTCCAAAGGCGATCAGAGTGTTTCGGTGGCTAGGATGGAGGACGAGTCCAAGCAGATCCTGGCTAGTATTTCGAAGAAATCCACATCGAGGATTGACATGGTTCATGTTCGGGATCACAATTTGCAGACAGGTGGTAATTGAAATAGAAACGTACAGCGGCTCCATGTTCATTCTTTGAAGGGCAACGCTAGCTTGCAATGATTTACCTTGTTCAACAGCATTTTAACTGGTTCCGTTTCTTTTTCCGTATACAGCCGTCTTTGCAGAGCCTGTTTAAATTCAAGCTCGAGGCCGGTCAGGGCGTAGTTTAGGCCAACACGGACACGGGCACGGTATAGGCAAATCAACGAAGCAATGAATTCAATTGAGGGGGCTCAAATTCTCCATATTTTGGTGAGAAGGCTTTCGCATGTTCAAGCCGAGCTCCTGCAGGATTCTAAAGGAGTGCCACCGTGATGGTGTCATAGTCAACTTTTAAAATTTCCACCAAGGCTCCTCCGTCCATTTTCACAGAGTTAAATCAAACAATCTGAAGCTTTCTTCGTTCCCCCTACTTCCCTTTGCACAAGCCAACCATACCTTCCCAAGGGAGCAGTTGGATGGTTCCATCCTTCAGCTTATCCGTCGATATCGAATCGAGGCTCCCCAGCACCCAAGACTGGATCTCACAACCTGCTGGGATCGAAAACTCGGCCCCTTTACCACTGAAGTTCAAGACGGTGATGGCGATTTCCGATCCGCAGCTCTTTGTGAAAGCAAAGACAGTCGGATGAGTGTTCTCGACCAGCTTAAAGACACCATATATGAACAAGTCGGCATGCTCCTTTCGGATCTCAAGAGCCCGCTGATAGAACCGGTATGGCGGCACAATCGCGGATCGCTCATTCGCCCTTCCCGCGGAAATCTGAGCCGCCGCGTTAACGACGGGGTAGTCATCGTTGACGCGCATCCACGGCTTGACGCCCGGAGGACAAAAGCCAGCATTAGAGGTGGAGTCCCATTGAATTGGCGTCCTAGAGTTGTCACGCGCCTTGAGTCGCAGGAGTTCCATGGCCTTCTTCCTTTGCAGGGACCCTTCAGGGTATTTCGAGGATACTCTACACACAAATGAGTGGTCAATAACGGGCTAATAGGTCGGAGGATTGCAAGCACTCACTGCCTCCAGTAGGCGATGGATTCAATATCCTTGTACTCCTCAGGGCCCCAATGGGCGGGGACGTTGCGCATACCCAGCTCTTGACCCTGGTATATGTACAAGGTGCCGGTACGAGTGATCTGCGCCATGCAGAGGAGCTTGCAGCCGGCGACGCGGTGCGCATCCGAGTCGTCGACGAACCGTGACACGCCGCGAGGCTGGTCGTGGTTCTCGAGGAACACCGCTGCCCAGCCCTGTTTCGTGTGAATGGACTGCAACTTAGCAATGATAGTCTTCAGTTCATCAACAGTCCACCGTCTGAAGCTGAAGCGCCCCTCTTCCGGGACCATGTCGAGCCCCATTCTCTCGAACGTGAAGATCATGTTCAGGCAACCATCTTCCGCCTTGACAAACTCAAGTCGCTGTTCGTCGTCTTCCAAAAACGGCATCTCTCCAACCGTGATCGTGTCGTATTTGGAGAGAACCTTTTCTTTCAATTCCAGCAGATACTCTTTGAGACGTGGTCCATTGGCAAAGTATTTGTCGCCCGGTTGAAACCTCTTGTCCGGGCGCACAACCTCTGCGTCAAGGAACCTTTGGTCCTTGCAGATCAGATTAATAACATCCATCCGGAAACCAGACGCCCCTCTATCAAGCCAGAACTTGCAAATATTGTGCACCTCGCCTCGAACACGTGGGTTCTCCCAGTTGAGGTCCGGCTGGAACTCGCTGAAAAGGGAGAGATAGTACTCGTCGGTCCCAGGATGGTAAGTCCAAGCTGATCGTGAGTCGTCGAGGAGCCCAGCCCAGTTGTTCGGCGGTTGCCGAACGCCATATGCGTCGTAGTTGGGCTTTTTCCAGATGTACCAGTCTCGGTGCTCACTTGTTGTCGATTGAGCCGAATCAAGGAACCAAGGGTGCTGTACCGTACACAGTTTTGTCAATCGGCTTGATGTACGGCAAGAGTACAACAAAGGTAGTGCGTAGAGGTGCTGCGGGACTCCTAAAGATCATATGCTTACCTCGCTCGAGGTGTGATTAACCACGAGATCCATGACAAGCTTCATATCGCGTGAATTCAGCTCAGCGATCAAACGGTCAACGTCCTCCAATGTACCGAACGGAGGGTAGATATCGCAGTAATCGGACTAGATCTAGTCAGCAAGCTTATGTTTCATCAATACCGTTGCACACAGACCACGTACAATATCATATCTCATATCATACTGCGGACTCTTGTAAACTGGTTTTCAAGCATTAGATCGATCACTTCGCAAAAGAATGCCAGTTTTTGCAATATGGGTACTTACTCGGAGAAAGCCACACGACATCGACTAGTGAAAATGCTTGTTAGAAAGCATGTTCTGGACAAACTACTCAGCCGAATGTCTTACCGCCAAGCTCCTTCAGATAATCCAACTTGGCCGTGATTCCATTGATGTTTCCAACTCCATCTCCATTGGTATCTTTGAACGAGGAAGGGTATATCTAGTCAAGTTGTCAATATCTATTGTCACCGCCAAATGGAGAAGAAAAAGAGAACTAATTCGAACCTGGTATATAACTACTTCCTTCCACCATCGTTTATCCAATTTCACGAAACCACCGTCCATCGTGTCGAAAGAATTCTTGGCCGAGATCGAGCTGTAGGTGAACCACGAGCGGTCTAAGTTAGGCCACATGTCGGAGCTTAAGGGGTGATAGGCAAACTTGCCTGAGCCACCGACCCGAAGGAGTTTGGATGGGATCCATGCGCGAAAAAGGAGCTGAGAGTTTTAAATTGCTGAATTTCTTGCGATGGAAATCTCTTCTCATTAACTGTTGTGCCGCACCGACCTTCCACGTGGAAGTATCGAAGTCGCGGAATTGTGTTAAAGCAGCAGCACCAAGGCTTGTCAATCTTGAAACATAGGCTTGAGCGGGTCTTAAATTGTAGAACGACATGACCAATTAGCCATGGCCTCCAACGCCAGCTGTTCACTTCGTTCTCAGTTCCGAATAAATACTTAGTCTGCTTGATGCGTTGACTTCATGATGTAATTGTGATAGAGTCGTTTTTCTCACAGTCCGTGTGTCCTATGGAACATTTAAATTTGCAACATTTCACGTCATCCAAGAAACTAAGTGAATTGAGCGATGCTGGTGTGTAATCCAGTGTTTGACCTGGCCAAAGCCACTCGAGGTTCTCCGTTGAGACAAAGCTTGCGGGCGTTCCACTGCGTGCATGAGGCTTATTTTGTGCATGATATATTCCTGACGATCATAAACATTCAATTCCGGAAACTCCGTGCTAATGTACCTGGCTAGCAAGAGTGATGCAGCAGCTTCTGTGGGCCATCCGAAACCCTCTTTTTCGTGATTTCTCGTCATCCCTGATCTGTGACGGCATTTGGCTCGCCAGCGCACGAAGCAGGCACCTCACAGAATTTAGATTTTGATCCCACGCAGAGTAACCATGAGCTACATATTGAATGAGTTGGCTGATGATGGCTGGCGCCGCGTGTGGCCGGACGGTGCCAAGCGCCCAGCTGCGCTCTCTCCGGGAGGGGCATATTGACATTCCGGGAGGAGGATACACTCCGGGGGGAGGAATCACTCCGGGTGGAGGATTCACTCCGATAAAGGATTCAGGGCGAACCATATCTTCGATGGCAACCGACATGACCCCGAAATGTGGGGTCGGAGATCTTGGCGCGCACAGCAGTCCTGTGCATCAGGTCTAAGGGGTTGATTGGTGGACCTGTTGCGGCAACACATCGCTGGTAAGTGACTTCGGCGAATTCGACGCGACAACGAGGGAAGTGGTTGCAGGCTGCGTGTTCAACATCACAATCATTGGTCGCCAGACCAGGTCGTCACCTATCAATAGCACGGCATATGTCAACCAACTGTAGCTTTCATGGTGATAGTCGAATAGCGGTAGCTGCGAGCGTCACTCTTATCTGGAATCTTTGGTAGGCCTTTCCGCCGTCGTCAATGAAGCAGAAGGAGATTCCCGTTGATTTGGACACCCTTGGGCCGTTCTGACGTTTGGGAAGTAAAAGTCGGGATGTTATAGTTCGCAGCAATTGATTGCGAATGGGGTGCCCGAAATCCACACTTACTATCTTTGGTTCTTTTGGGACGAGCACTGTCGTTCCGGACTGTACAAACTTGATGTACAAATAATTTTATGAATTAGAATGTAAATGATCAATTTGCTTAGTTGACCACGTATTCAATACCATGTCACTGCCACATGAAGGAGTGAAGCGTCAGCTCGCCGAAGCCCTTTCTCGATATAGAACATTTTGGGGAACGTTGAGGATCTGGCTCAGTATATTGGCAACAATTTATGAAAAGCTTTAACTAAACAATCTCTGGCCCAGAGATGAATCTGCAGCCGCAGTCATCGCCTTATCCTCCCCTCTGCCTAAACACAACGCCATCAAACGGCCCCAGTTGCAATTTTGCCATCACTTCCTGATCCGGCTGTACGCGGCTAGAAGTAGACACGACAACGGACCATCCTCCACATTGCGACGTGGGCATTTCCCAGTCCACAGACTCATCACTGAAGTTGAAAACGACCAGGTAGATCTCCCCACCGTGTGTACGAGTGTAAGCATATATGGATGGATGAGCCTGATCGAGGAGGTGGCACGCGCCATATATCTGCCATGCCCACGTTGTTATCATCATAATTCCTGCAAGGAGTTCCTCCAGCGCTCCCTCAAACCTTGCTAAGAGCGATGACAAGGGATAGGCAAGCTTACAAGTGCCGGGTGCTGCCTGCGCAGGCGTATCATGTCGTGATAAAACGTCCAAACGGACGACGAGTCCAGACACTGGGATTCGGCCGAGAGTTCGTGGAAGTCGGGGTGTCTTGGTAGCCAAGGCTTGGCGTGCTTGTCAGTAAAGCCGCCACTGGTGTCAGGATCATGATTCCACTGTGACCATGGCCTAAGTCAACAACAGGAGCAACATCAGAGGTTGGGGGTAGTTGGGTTGAGGGAGAGGAGGACATACTGGAATGGGTATGCGCGACGCGTCCCTGCCCTTGCGTACGATTGCATTTTTGGCCATATCCAGCTTGTGGACGCCTTCACCCTTCGACAAAGCCGCGTGAGCGGCGTTCCAGTAGATGCGTGTCTCGATGTCTCGGATCATCTCTTCTGAGAACTTTTCTGGGTTTGTCATCCCCAGCTCCTGTCCCTGAAACATGATGACGGTCCCCTGTAGCGTAAAGAGCCAAATCGAGAGAAGCTTCGCTGCGTGCTGCCGAGACGATTTCGCCCTCCTGCAGAACCGGCCCTGGCCTCGTGGCTGGTCGTGGTTCTCCATCCAGATTGTGTCCCAGCAGCCGGCCTCGTTCATGCATGTCTGCCATTTTCTCACTGCGGACTTGAGCTCAGGAAGTTCAAATTCTCTCAGGTCCCACTTGTCCCCGTCATAGCAGTCAAGCTCAACGTGCTCGAAATGCAAGATGAGGTCCAGCTGCCGTTTGGCTGGATCCTTGGAGATGTATTTCAGGCCAAGATCCGGCCAGATGCCGCATGACATCTCGCCAAGAGACAGTGCATCATAGTGAGCAAAGACTTCCTCATGCATCTCGTGTAGATACTCGTGGACCCTGGGCCTACATTATGTCACGATATCAGCTGGAGTCGAAGAAGGAAACACAAATAAAGAAAACAGAAGGCAGGGGTCCACAAGGCAGGGAGAAAAATAAGAGGAAAGATACCCGTTAGCAAACATCATATTAGCCTTCTGCTCGAACCGCCCTGGGGTGGAAATTGCAGCATCAGGCCAGCCGGAAGCTGTTGGCCGGCCGGGACGAACTGCACACACGTCTTCATTGTGAACCTTCGACATGCAGTTGATCGCGTCCAAGCGGAAGCCGTCAACTCCCTTGTCCAACCAGAACCGGAGCACCTTCCAACATTCTTTCCGGACGCGGGGATTGTCCCAATTGAGGTCCGGCTGTCCCGTACCGAACACGTGCAGGTAGTATTTGTTTGTCTCGGGCACATACTCCCACTGGCAGCCCTCGAAGACGCTCTCCCAATTGCTTGGTGGTCGCTTGTTTCCGTCCTCGTCGACGATAGGGTCGCCCCAGATGTAGAGGTCCTTGAACTTGTTGCCTTCGCCCTTGTGGGCGGCGATCGACTTTTGGAACCAGGCATGTTCGCTGGAGGTATGGTTCAGAGCGATATCTAGGATAACCCTGAACCCTCTTTTGTGCGCCTGTTCGAGCAGGTTGTTGAAATCTTCCATGTTGCCGAGCAAGGGGTTGATCTTGTAGTAGTCGGAGATGTCATACCTGGGAGTCAACTTCAATTAACATTACATTACCAGAACGCCTGCGATGTATTACTACTTACCCCATGTCGTGCATAGGAGAGTCAAAGATAGGTGACAGCCAGATAATGTTGATGCCCAGGTCAACCAAGTATTCGAGCTTTTCGGATACTCCCCTTAAGTCACCATACCCGTCGCCGTTAGCATCTCTGAAGCTAGGAACATATATCTGGTAGATTACTGCAGTTTTCCACCAGGTCGACTTCTGTTTGTCGGTGCCTACGGTCCGCAAATGAATGGGTCTGTCATTCAAGTTCAGTGCTGTTTTGCAGGGCTGGGGGAGCGTGCTGCGCAATCTTGTGGCCGTAATGCTAGAGTTGCGAGACCGCCGCTTATACATGGTACTGTTGTTTGGCGAACAATATGAAGACTAGAGATAATGGATGAATCAGCTTGCCGTAGAGAATAGACCTGGACGCAAAGCGAAATTCTGGCCGAAAAGGAAGGGAAAGCTTGCTCTGGTAAGTCACTACCCGCAGTATGCACGACGCCGTGGCGAGGATTTTGGAATGTAGGTCAACGGAAATATGTAAGTGTAGCTTTAGCGAGAGTCCTCGGCAGATTCGGCTCTGGACGTGTAATCAGCATCCACAGCTTCAAACAGTTGCTTACCCTCTTTATAGTGGTTGAAGTGACCGAGGTCCACTCAAGCCTCTTTTCGTCTTGGCTTCTATGACCACGTTCCTGCTTGATAGTTGCCGCGACTGTCCGGAAAATACTGCTTGCGGCCACTGCAGGATACATGTCGATCTCTACACAGTCGATAGTCAGTGGGCCGCCGGACTTGCTATGTCCACAGTGTGACGCAATCCGTGCTCGATCAGACGCCGAGAATTTCGGAGACGCAAAGAAAAGACATCGTGTGCAGAGTGGCGGAAGATGAGCGAGGCCGGAGCTTACGAGCGGCTACCGGCCGGGGAGCTACCTCCGGAGTCGTCCTGATATGGTTGAACGACCGTCAAATGACGAAGATTCCTGACACGGTTCCGGAAGCTGCCGCATCATGGTACCACGAATTACGTTATTAATGCCGAAAGGATTGCTTGTTATGAGATATAACAAGATCTTCTCGTCCACGAGTTTAATGGTCTGTATTTCACTACTAGAGTGACTCTGTATTCTTTAGGTCCAATCTTGTGAGTGTGTGTGCTGGGTGACTGGGGTTCAAGTTTGGGAATATTTCCGTGGTCGAGGCGCTGGCGACAACCTCCAGCCGCTTGGTAATGAGGCGGACTTGCCTGCGTGGAGCCACGACAAGACCACTGGCGAACACACGTGGTATATAGTCTAGAGATACATCAATGCTTGTATTAAGACGATATTCAGTGGATTCTTTCTTAAGAACATGGACCTTCAACATATTAAGACCGAGGGCTTGTTGCGTCACTATGCAGTTACATTGGAATAAACTTCTACCTTATTATTCAAGTTAAGACTTATATATACAGGGTAATATGGTTAGTTATGAAATTGTGCAAAACTGAAAACTTAGGCACGCCCTTCAACCTTGAAATAGAGCTGGGTATGCTGCTTGTGACATCGGACTCATCGTGCAATGATGACGTACTTCAAAGTGCAGTGTCCTTGCCTTCCAGTCTAATTTTCAAAAGGACCAAATGATGCGGCCAGTTCAGCATAGTACGAACATTGATCCTATGACATGCCTCTGACACCACCTCATTATCTCGACTACCGCTATATCGTGCATGATCTGCTGAGCGCTTGTTCGCAATCGCTTAGCTTGCATCTCCATGAGCCTTACGCAGGAAAGCCTGCAGATGGCAAGCAAAGTTGAGGGGGAGTGTACCTGGCAGGTGGCCTGACCGATGTCTGGCTGCTTGGCCCGAGCGGCGGTACAGGTGATGCGTATGGACCCCGGGACTTTTCATACTGACAGTTCTAGGCGGCATTGTCCTTCTCATTCATGTGCTTGCCCCCATAAGAAAAGAAATTTCGAACTCGCTTGTGACTCCTGGCTTGCAGGGCGCTCTCACAGATGCCTTAATGGTCTAGCAACTGCCGAACGTGCGCTAATCTCAAGGAATATGGGGTTGACAGAAAGAGGGTTCTACCAGGCCACCAGGCTTGAGTGGTTTTCTTTCTAATCCTCATGTTACATATAAGGTGCATGCGGTGCCTTTAATCAGTGGCAAACGCTGAAAATTCGAGGCTTCCAAGGTTTGGAGAAACCCAATGAGTCTTGTCAAGATTCCAAATATTGGCTTGGAAGAATAGATCGCTATTTGTTGGTTGAAAGTTACTATAGCTTCGGATACTAGTCTTAAGAATTCTGAAGAACAAGGTTAATGCTGTTTATATCTAAGAACTGAACCACGGATCCGCCAGGATCTCCTTTGCCTGCGCCCTAGACGACGGCTTGAACTTGAGCATCCTCGAGACCAGGTAACCCACCCTCTGAATATCCTGCTTTGTAAAGTCAGCCTTACGGTCAGGGTCGAAATAAACCTCCTCCAACCATCCCTGTAGAGTGTAGGGCTGGTCATCACTGGAAATGGTCTTATTCATTTGCCGCCATTGTTTCAGCCAGGGATCCGGCATTTCGTCCTCGCATAGCTCCATCATCTGCGGGATGAGAGTCTCCGGAGTCAACAATAATGAATCGAAGGGTGGCTGCCCAGTAACAAGCTCGAACAACTATGCATGTCAGTACAAACGACCTCGTACTGTTTTAAAGATGACTTTACCAGGCAGGCCATGCTCCACAGATCAACACGATGATCTAGCCGATCGGAGAAAAGGCATTCCGGTGCCCTCACTACCAGTGGTGTATGAAGGCGTGGGGGTGCATTCGGCATTTGAAATGATTCGCCAAAGTCGATAATTTTGACGAATGGATTCGCGCGTACGGCTTCACGGATCTGTTTAGTAAATGAAGTAGGCTGGACCAAGTAAGGCGGTATACTGTGAACAGTCTTTCCTGGTGCCGTGCCGTCTGTTCTTGTCACCTCAGCTGTTTCGGGCTGGCCCATCTTTTCGCCAAACTGTTCTTCGCTCAAAGAATCAAGATTAGGTATCTTGAAAGCTAGATTTCTCGAATGGAGGTCTGGAACGAGCCATTAGACGAGGTCGAGTGAGCTGCATTTGGTGTCTGTGGGCTCAGCTTACCTCCGTGTCCAATTTGGTGTGTTGATAGGAAATCAAGTCCTAGTAACGCTTGGCGGGCGACAGATTTAGCCAGACGTGCCGGTAACCTCTCGTCGCGATAGGAGCACTCGATCAGATCGGGTACGTTTGGACCCAGCAATTCCAAGACAAGACAGTGATGTGTGCCATTGGGCCCTTTCTCCTCGAAATGGTCAAACATCTGCATCACATGGTTTCGACCCGGGTGGCCTCTGGGAAGCGCTGAAATCGCTCGTAGAATTTGGAATTCCGAGTCTCGACCGTCACTCTTTTGCGACACGGATACCTTGACAGCGACGTATCGATTTTCTCTACGGCTCAGGTCAGTATTGATCCCGAGGTGTCCTTTTCCAACTCTTGGAATAATTCTTCCAGTGCGTCTTACTCTCGATCCCTAGCAGCCCAGGTGGTTGAATAGCCGCCCCATCCGACTTTATGCAGGATTATGTACCTGTCTTCCTTGAGGGAGTCACCAAGCTTGAGTGGATGATAGCCTCCTATGCAATAGCGGTGTAGAGGTTCTGCGTCGATATTGCAGGCATAAGAATGGTGCGCAAGTTGTGAAATATATAGAAGGTATGTGTCAGAGGTCCCAGAAAGCGCCGATTTCCATCGAGCCGATAGGCTAGCAATTCGAGATGTTCTGCGAAACATGATTTGTCGAATGGAAAAATCCCGCGATTTCAACTTGTTTTGCAGGAGCTTTTATATAGGTGGGCAGCATTGGTGCGTGCCGAGTGAAGCTTCCAAGGTTGCTGTGGACTGAGAGAGCTCACAAGGCAGCAGTGGAACCACATCGAGTGTGGCTCTGCGTCACGTGCAGTACTGCTTTGCAGATGCGATAACGCAGCTTTATAAACAGCCATCGGATAGATCAAAACACGAGTAACGTGTTGGCCAGAAGTATATTTGAACTGCATGGTGGAAGGCGGTATGAATCATCCGAGCATATTCTTATATTACGTTGAGGTTCAGGAAAGTCTCGTGAGACAAATCACATCATCACTGGCAAAAAAGAGACGTGCTTCTCTGTTTCCGGATTCAAGCGTGTGCCAAGACTTTGGTGCTCAACTGGGCACACGAATACGAATGATAGAGAAAGCTCCAAAGCCCTTAGATCATGTCTTGTGAGGGTGGGCTTGGCTGCAACAATCAAAAAAGTGATGTCTACCTGGCAAATTGATTTAGGGGAATTCCTCGTTATAGCGAAAGATTGGTCTACACTTCGCTCAAGGCTCCACAAAGCCACGGCAGTATTGTTTAGAACGATCGTTGGTGGGTTTCTCAGCGCTAAATTGGGGCTTGCTCATTTCGACATGGCACCCAAATCATACCTAAGTATGATTGAAGTGATTCCAATGGTCAACCGGAAAGGGCTGGCGCGCCATGTGTCCACGTGGGCAGTCACAGGTATAGCAGACGTGATCCGGCAGGATGTTTGAGCAGAGGACCTCGACTGACTCTGACGACAGTCTTGCTGCACGTGTGAGCGCAGAAGTCGCTGCTTTTCGATGCACGTTGGTGTTCTATTCACAACCGAGAAAGATGTGTCAGCCAACCAAACTTTGAACACTGCGCGTTAAAGCCAGTGACTTGATACATGCAGCATGCTGGCAAACACTAATAAAGTTAGCGGTATGAAGACAGATACGACTCCCGAGGTCCACATTTGTATTCAAATGTTTCTACCAACCCCAAAGTGTCCTGCGACACAGCCAAAAGCCACAAAGTGTGGCCTTGCTTTTGTAATTGGACAGTCAACTTTGGGAAGCATTTCTGTGAAGGATCAAAGAGTACCGGTCGCACACGCGCTGTTCATGCAAGGAAAGAGGAGTCCGTCCGTGCCGGAGTATCGGCCGACAAGACGGCCCCAATACGACGCTGTATTTCGCCGTGTTAAGGCCGAAAATACGGAGCAGAGGGATTGACAGAAGAAAGGCCGGTTGAGGTCTTGGACCGCATTACCAACAGCCATGAATTCATCGGTGGGGTGAGTGCGGGTGGGTGGACAGGCAAAACCATGTGGACGATCTCGAACCCACTTCTATGTCATTTAAGATGGGTCGCGCCGCCGCCTGTCCACCACAACCTCAGAACCTCCGTGGGAGCTCGGCAGGCACCACATTGATTTTACTAAAGCCAATTGCCACAGCTCCACACCCAAGTATCTCCGTGTGAGACTCGGAGGGGTGTGACCCGGACCTGACGATGTTGCATGTGCACCCGGGCTTGCTATCGACTCTCTCCATCCCACGCCTGCCTTCCACATGCTCGCTCCACCGAAAAAGCTCAATGCGTAGTTTCTACTCAGACCCATATATATATGCACACATCCGCCCGGTAGGAGCAAGCCCGCAGCCGCATTGCGTCACTCCCTTCGACCTGCGTTTTTTTCGATTGACACCGTGGATGGCGATGCGGCGACATGCAGTGCAGGAAACCCACCGTTTTTATCCCTCAGCTGCATTCAGCAGATGCAAATCCGGGCCTCCACACACGCGCATCGACTCGTGCATCTCGTCATGGACCATTATACGTCATACTGGGAATAAGGGGTCGTATATCGTGTAATAAAGCCATGAACTGCCGTTGATTCCGTAGTCTTCTTCGTACAATGCACGAGTTCCTGCCCGCCTCCTCGGTAGTCGCTCTGTCAGTGTGTCTGTCACAATGGTCGCAGGACAAAACCCGGCCAAGGGCGAACAGCAGCCCGAAATGGACCCCGAAGCCTACAAGCAGCCGCCCTTCAACATCCCCCAGGCTCCCAACCGCCGAGCCCAGGCCGAGCACGACAAGGAAGAAGGCCACCTAGATGTCCCACGCAGCAGCCGTGACGATGACATAGCGGCTCAGGAGGGCCAGGAGGACCCCTCGGACCCGGACGCGTACACAAAGACATACCACCGGCACAGCTCGCTCGCAGGTCTCACGAAAAAGGATCGCCCCAAGTTCCCAGACGGAAAGAAGGAATTAACCGAGGACGACTGCTACGACAAGCTCGCGTACAGCTGGCCGCGGTGGAAGAAGTGGAGTTTCTTGTGCGTCATCGCCGCCATCCAGATATCCATGAACTTCAACACGTCCGTCTTCCCCAACGCGGTGGTGCCCATCTCGGAGCACTTTGGCATCAGCGAGCAGGCGGCGCGCGTGGGGCAGTGCGTTTATTTGGTCTTGTACAGCTTCGGGTGCGAGCTGTGGGCGCCGTGGAGCGAGGAGTTTGGCCGGTGGCCCATCCTGCAGCTCAGCATGTTCTTGATCAATATCTGGCAGCTGCCGTGTGCGTTTGCGCCCAACTTTGGGACTATTGTGGTTTGTCGGTCGCTGGTATGTCTGTTTCTAATTCTGTTCATCTTCGGCAAATGCATCTCGGAACTGACTTTTGTGTGCCATTTTTTCAGGGCGGACTCTCAACCGCAGGAGGCAGCGTCACCCTCGGCCTCATCGCAGACCTGTACGAGCCCGACGACCAGCAGTTGCCCCTGGCCTTCATCGTGCTCTCGTCCTGCATCGGGACGTCGATCGGCGGCGTCATCGGCGGGNNCATCCAAGAATGTAAGCAACCCCTGCACACACACACACACACACACAAAAAAAAAAAGTCTTGATTCAGCCTCATTGACTAAGTAACTAACCCCTGCCGCAGATCTCTCTTGGCACTGGTTCTTCTACATCCAGCTCATCTTCGGCGCCGCGGTCCAGCTGGTCCACTTCTTCACGCCCGAGTGCCGCAGCACAATCCTCATCGACCGCGAGGCCAAGCGCCGGCGCAAGGCGTCGCCCGGCCTCGAGGTCTACGGGCCCAACGAGCTGAAGGTCCCGCGCATCTCGCTGAAGGAGGCCGTCAGGATCTGGGCGCGCCCCTTCGAGATGTTTGTCCGCGAGCCCATCGTCCTGTTCCTGTCGCTGCTGTCGGGGTTCTCCGACGCGCTCATTTTTATCTTTCTGGAAGGTTTTACCGTCGTCTACAAGGCCTGGGACTTCTCCGTCCTCGAGACCGCGTGGGCCGTCATCCCCATCAACCTGGCGTATTTTGTGACGTATGTCATCTACCTGCCGTGGATCTACCGCTACATGCGCACCCGCCTCAAGAAGGGCGACGACTTCGAGGCCGAGCGCCGCATGAAGATCCTGCTGTTCCTCGCGCCGCTCGAGCCCATAGGGCTCATCGGGTTCGCGTGGACGTCGCTCGGCCCGGCGTACGGCGTCCACTGGATCGCGCCCATGATTTTTAGTTTGTTGATCGGGATCGCCAACTACGCCATCTACTTCTCGACCGTCGACTACATGATCGCCGCGTACGGGCCGTACTCCGCGTCCGCGTGCGGCGGCAACGCGTTCGCGCGGGATTTCCTCGCTGGCATCTCGGCCATGTTTGCCATCCCCATGTACGAGGGCATCGGCAGCGAGTTCCCGACCGAGTGGGCCAGCACCATATTGGCCATCTTGTCGTGCATGGTTGTTGTTCCTGTCTATGTCTTCTACTGGAAGGGCCCTGTCATCAGGAAGAAGAGCAAGTTTGCGCAGGCGCTGGCTGAGGACCGCAAGGCGCATGAGGGGAGAAGGGTTAGTCAGGCGAGTAACTTGCCGTACGGCGAGGACCCGCTGGCGTGATAGGTTCGGATCGGAACGCACACGGTTGCGAGTGAGGTTGCTGTGTTTCGGCGGCTGGCCCATGAGCTGGGTTCTGACGTGGGGACTTCCATCTATCTTGCAGCTTAGAAACCTGAACGGCTCTTTTAGTTAGCCATTGGTAAACAGGTATAATACAGTAAAAATTCGGAAAGTTTCAGTCGTCCAGAGTGTTGCATACCTCGGCAGGTGGTGACATCAGAACTCAGGCGGGCAAGTATCCCGTCTTGAAGCTTCATACGAAGCACGCCAGACTCATCGCCGTCTCAAACCATCACGCCTAGAAGCAAAGCAAAGCAACAGCAACCCAAGAGCACAAAACAGGACTGAGCAGTGGGCTGGACCACGTACGCCAACAAAGTCAACTTGTTGAGCGGCGTGAAGCTTTGCAGATCTAATTCTGATGTATCCGCCGTCTACAATGGGGGTATCTCAGTGTGCAGGACCGTGACAAATAGAAATCATGGACTCCCCTCCCGCTCAGCCTGAACGCCTCCAGAGATGGATACTAAAAAAAAAGCAGAAGACGGGATATCTTTGAGTTGTCCAAAAATGAGCAAAAACACACGCCGAGCCGGTCCTTGCCCTGAACACCAATCAGTGTGCCCCCCAAATAAAACGCAGCGAAACAATCCACCCCAAAATCAAACAACCAAGGAGAAATACCACTCGAACGCCTCATTCCTCGGTCCCCGGTTGGTAATGAGACGGAGACCATGCGTGTTGCATCCCAGTCCAGGAATCGTGATCACCGCGCCAAACAAAAGGAAACCAAGCAAACAGAACAGCCCCTTGACCAAACACCTTGAATGCAAACTCAGAACGATTCACAACTGTCAGCAATAAACAGAGTGCACCCCCGCCCCTAACAGCTCCTAAGCCGCGGGCTGCCACCCGGTTCCCTCGACAAAGTAGTACAGGTCGTTGCCCACCATGGCCAGGCTCAGCGGCTCCAGCGGATAATCAGCCTCGGGATGTCCGCGCGGGTCGGCTGGAGGACGAGGGTCCACCCGTTGTTGCTGTTGCTGCTGCTGCTGCTGTTGTTCTTGCTGTCGACTGACCTCCACCCCCTGCGCGGCCCCGACATCCTGGAAACCCCCCTAGAGCTCCGGCGGCTGTGGGAACGTCAGGGTCTGGAGCGTGGGGTTGGCCAGGGCGTTCTGGATGGCCTGGAGCTGCGCCTGCATCTCGCTGTTGGCGCGGCTCTTGTCGTCCAGCTGCTGCCGCAGCTCGTCGTTCTCCTTACGCAGCCGCTTGTTCTCGGAGCGCACGTCCTCGTCGGGCCGGTGGTCGCCGTCTTGGTCGTCGCCGTCCATGGCCTCGTCGTAGCTGCGCTTGCGCTTGTTGTGGTTGTGGCCGCCCGCGTCGGGAGATAGGTGGTCCATGTTTGCGGGGCTCATGCCGACGCTGGTTATGGCGGCGAGGGCGGCCGAGGCAACATCGCTAGCGCTGTCATCGGTATTGTTGTCGCCCGGACTGTCCATTTGGATGGAACCTGTGGTTGTGTGGACGCGGCGCAGGTGCTCGGCCAAGTTCTCCTGGCGAGAGAAGCCCTTGCCACTGGAGCGCTTGCAGGTCACATGGGGACAAAGTAGCTTCTTCTTGGGCCCCCCGTGTTTGCCATGTACCTCGCGCTCGTGTCGCAAGAGACCGCCGCTGTACGTAAAGCCTTGGATCTTCTCGCAGCCCTTGGCCGTGCAAACATATGGGCGCTCGTGCTTGTCCATGTGTTTACTATCGAAAATGTTAGCAAACAAGATGGACTTGATGCGGGACTCGGGGGAAGAACAAAGTCAACTCACCTCCACTCGCACTTCCTCTGGAACTTCTTGACCAGCTCGTTGCAGTCGTGCCATGTGCATATAAACTTCCCATCCTCACTCTTAGTTACCTCCCGATTAGGCTTCGCGATGGGCTTGATGCGCTGGGATTGAGGTTGTGTCGAGTTGAAGGCATTCGGAGCAGTCGGCGACAGGTCCCTGACGGGAACATTGGCAGGGTCGACATTGGGAGGACCGACAGGGTGTAGATCGAGGGCAGGCGAGGGCGACTCGTCGAAGACGGCTGGGGATGACTCGGTGGCAGGCTCGTATGTGGCGGCAGCCAGGTGGTCCATGTCGGCGACATTGGCCTCGTTGATGATAAATTTGTTCATGTCATGGTCGGTCTCGCCCACGGGGGCATACGCACTGTCCTCGTGGAACGAGCGCGGCTCGTACGCGACACTCATCGTGACGCTGGTATGGTGGGAAGCGTCGCGATGGCTCGCGGGTGGGGTGGGAAAGCCGATCAGTCGGATACTTTTTGTCGGGCAGGGAGCGGATAGCCGCGGAAGACGGGTTGGTTGATATTTGCTGTCGGACTTAACCGGGTATCGATCCGAATAAAGGTAGGAACGGTGGGGTCTGCTCGTGTGACAGACGTGGTATATTAGAGTAATAAATACCTGGCCGGAACTGGGGCTGGTGTGAAGCTCGTACAAAGGCGGCGTTTGTGAGGTGATCGTGGTGATGCTGCGCCTGGGTCAGGTGGAAACAGTCCAAGTACGAAAGTTGTTGTGCTCTGCGCAGACAAGCTCTGGTTGCGAGTCTTGGCCAATGAGACGGCGAGTAGCAGACTGCACGGTAGGCCGAGCTCCGCTGAGTCAGTCGGGAAGGTCGGGGTACGTGGGTACTTGGGTACGAGGATACCTGTAGCCTTGAGGCGGCGACGGACGATAAGAACGATAAGAGACGGTGGAAACAATGCACCACCCCCCAAAAATCAAGGCAACTCTGCCCTCTGACTTAACAACGAATCTTACAGGCTGCAGCTCTGGTAGCTCCGGTTGTCGTCATCGTCGCGAAATGGTTTCGATGCAACACACAACGGCCCCTCGAGAGTTTGGTCCAGCCGGGAACCCCTTTGTTCTTTAATAAGAAGACGAAAACGAGACAGTAAGAAGGTGTGCCAAAGAAAGAGGGCGCTAGGCAGAGATGACTCCTTCTCGAAGGCACTTCCGGCGAGGGCGGGAGTAGGCAGAGGAAGGAGTGACTCACCCCTTTCCCCAGCTGCCAAATGGGCTAATTATGCACCTGGGCAGTTCCCGCGTAGGCAGAAATTCCACCGTATGGCAACCCAACCCCAGCCCGTGTGATCCCTCCACCCGACTGGGGCATTAGCGATCAGTGATCCTTTTCAGCCCTATGCCTTTTTTTGACCCTGCGCCAGGCACAGTAATCCCCACGTATCATTTATGCAGGGCATAAATCTGTTTGCCTTGGGCGCTTGGGCGCTTGGGCGTACGCAGGGAACGATGCTGACGCGCTGGCGCTGCACCGCCACGTCGCCGCCCTGTGGGGTTTTTATGCCATGTGGCGGCCTGCACTCGCCGGTCATGGTCCTTTGGCGCTTGCCAACGCCCTCGTCGGTCTGCATTGCACTGCAAGGAACCAACGCAACGTGGCCCACTCCGTGACCCTCGGAAGGATTGTCCTCAAGGCTTGTCCCAGGCACGCAAATGCTCGGGCCGTGGCACGGGTTGGGCTTTCGGCAGCAAGCCACAGGCCCACCGAGGCCTCACCACTTGCCACGGACAGCAACGTGCTGGGCGTTGGTACTACCAACAGAACCGCACTTCGACCATCGGGAGAAGATGTTGCTGCATAGCCTGCCTTTGTGTTGGACAAGTGGGCCAGGCGTGGATGAGGCGCTGTTCAGGGCAAAAGTGTCGACCGACTGGAGCGGGTGCGTAGCAGCCTGGCTCAGCTTTGGCCTTTGGTCCTTTGGTGCTGCGATGCCGTACTGTATTGTACCGTACTGTGTGTACTGTACCATATATGTGTGTGGATGGGACTGAGAGTGGGTGTGTTTGCTCGAGCGGGTGGCCGCACTGAGTCCCAAACAGGGAAGCCCAGAGTCTCCGAGCCCCAAGCTAGCAAGGCGTGACATATGGACATAAGCCACGGAAGGCAGACGAGTGCCCAAAGAGGCAGATCCAGTGTCAGTCCGTCCAGCTTCTCTGATTCCAGAATGGTGAGCCCCGTGTGGGTTACATTTGCGGGACGGGACGCGAAGCCGGAGAGGAGGTGGTCCACCTGGACTGTGTCGACTCTGGTGCTGTGGATTTGAGCTTTGCAGTTCAAGTACTCCTTTCGGTGTGCCACAGACGAGGACGCCGTCAAGGCAACAGCCACCACAAGGCGTCACGAGGACACTGCGTGCGTGTTGCTGTGGTGACTCAGCTCCGTTGTTTCCGGGGACGATCACAGGTCAGGAACCTCGTGAAAGGGGCTGGGCAGGGGCGATTGTCTCGCCGAGTATGTTCGAGCAGTGCTTGGATTGGCCCATCTGCAGTGGCAGCTTTCGTAACGGCCAGCTTGGCCTCGTAAGACGTGCAAAACGCATCTGAGCATGGAAGGGAGATCGACACGTTGTCGAAAAGCGATGCACTTCTCACATTCGATGCCTCGTGACCTGTTAAAATGGGTGGAGTGACACGAGCAGATAAGAAGATGCTGTCACCCATGTCCTGCCTCGGTGTGGACGTGTGGGCTTGTGATGGTTGACGAGTCACTGGTCAGACAATCTGAGCTGAGTGAGGACTTGACGCGGGGAGCTGCAAGCAAACAGATGTTCCAAACCGGGTGCCAGGCATCACTGCGTTGTGTCCTGAAAAGCGAGGTTGTCACATTTCAGCCTTGTAGCCTGAGGCCTGAATCTGGGAAGTTGGATGTGTGCATCGAAACAGTGTTCTGGCAACGAGTAGTATCTGTAGGTTGATGCAACAGTTGAAATCAAACTTGGACAGAGGCCCTTTCGTTTTTGATGAAGACAGTTGTATCTCAACTCAGCTGGTGACTGATGCATCGACACAATCCCTTTCTTAGATGGCAACCTAGAGCACCCCTTGCCCAGGTTGCACGAGGACCAGAACCCGAACCCTTAGATCAGCAGATAAGGTTGGATCAGATAAGATGCAGCTACGTACTGCCCATGCATGGGTACCTAGGTACTCAAGTACCTATGATGCTCAGCCAGAGCTCCACATTCGTCATCTTCTTTTCATTTGGGATGAAAACAGAAGTCGAACTGTACACGACCAGATGGCCTCCATTATCAATGACTAGCTCGACGTTGCAGCCATCCAGCTCTGCTCTGCGCCATGTACACGCAAGTCGTCCTCGCGGCCAGAATGTTGACTCGCCGCCCCAAGCCGAACCGAGAAAGTAGCGAGGACCGAATCGGGCGTGAAAATGGTGGGATTGGCGTTCTCCACTTTGTCATTCCGATGGCCTAAAATGGCCCTCCAGACCGGATCCAGAATCGGCCTAAGCCTGTGGTGAGAGAATAAATCTCATCGTCGTCTGGGCCTAGGTCAAATTTTGTGGCTGAGATTCACTTACCCCCAATTCGTTGCTCTTACTGGGAGAGCTTCAACGCCATTCAGACGCATACACCTGTTCCGCTGAAGCTCTCACGAGACGATCTCATTGTCTTTACCAACGGAGGCCTGGCCTGAAAAAACTGATAGCACGCTCCTCCATTGCTCTCCAGTTCCAGTATGGCCACCACCACCAACAAGACACCAGAGGCCTCATCCATAGGTGAAAGCCCAATCTCCGGCGGCGACGAGTATACCAAGCATGCTGTGGAACAGCCTAGTGCGCAGGTCCTGACTGCGCCTCAACACGAGGAGGACTATCCTGTGGAGAGGGTCGAGGCGGTTTACCGGAAGCTAGACCTGCGCATCATCCCGGGTAGGTTCACTTGTCTGTGGCTCATGACCATTCCATGGTGGACTTGTTAGCTCACAGTACCATCCCCCAGCCTTCTGGATACTCTACTTCCTCTGCTCCGCCATCCGCTCCAACATCGGGCTCGCCCAGACCATGAACGCCGCCCAGGGCCACGACCTGATGTCGGTCCTGAACCTGACGGCGCGCGACACGTCCACCGCCCTGGCCCTCTTCTACGTGTCATATGTCATCTTCGACTGCCCCTCCAACCTGGTCATGAGCAGGCTGAGCCCCCGCGTGTGGATGGCCCGCATCGTCTTCGCCGTCGGCCTGATCGGCATGTGCTTCGCCGCCGTGCGAGCCGCCTGGTCCGTCAAGCTGCTGCGCTTCCTGCTCGGCGTCGTCATCGCCGGAATGTGGCCTGGCATGAGCTACTATCTGACTCTGTTTTACCCCCCGAGCCGCACCGGCAAGCGCATCGGCATGTACTTCAGCGCCGCTCAGATTTCTGCTGCCGTCGTCGGGCTTGTCAGTGCTGGCTTCCAGAAGATGGACGGCCTTGGAGGCCTGGTTGGCTTCCAGTGGATGTTCCTGATCTACGGTGCCTTGGCTGTTATCCTGGGCTTCACCTTGCTCTGGTGGTTACCGGATAGGCCTCTGCCTCCGGGTCAGAAGCGGGAGAGATCCCGATTTATGAGATTCCTCCCTGCGCCACCCGAGGCTCTCAAGGGCGAGGACGCATTGGTGCACTATCACGATCTGCGCAGGGTCTATCATCCTAGGCCCTGGACGTGGGCAGATTTAGGCTATGTCCTGATCGATTGGCGCCTCTGGCCGCTGGTGCTCATGTACTTTGGCGTCGTGGGCGTCGGTATTGGCACCCAGCTCTACGGAAACGTCATCATCGCCTCCATCAACCCGTCGTACACCAGCATCCAGGTCAGCCTGCTGTTCGCGCCCATCTGGATCATGGACTTCTTCGCCATCCTAATCGTCACGCCCATCTCGGACCGCTTCCACCGCCTGCGCCCCATCTTCTTCTCCTGCGCGGTCCTCATCCAGATCGCGGGGCTCCTGACCGTCACCTTTGCCCTGAACAACTCCTGGGCCCGCTACGGCGGCCTCCTCATGGTCGGCTTCGGCCTGGGCCCCACGGTCCCCATCTGCATGACCTGGACCAACGAGATCTTCCAGCGCCGCCACGGCGAGGTCGGCGTCGCCGCCGCCGCCGCCCTGGTTTCTGGGCTCGGCAACCTGGGCAGCATCACGACGACGTATGCGCTGTATACCGGCTGGCCTGAGGACGCGGCACCCGGGCCTTACAGGTACCGGAGGAGCAACCTGGCCATGATCGGCATCCTGTGCCTCAGCATCGTCAGCAGCTTCGCCATGACGGTTCTGATTCAGGTCTTTGGCAACAAGCCCAGCCACAAGATCGTTAGCAGCGATGGCTCCACCGACGACTTTCAGGACGGTGCAGCGCGCCGCGAGCAGGTGCAGCGAGGCTTTGGGAAACTCCGGCTCGGCCGGAGGGGTTAGAGCTGGGCGGTGCCCCGGCTGACCCAGACCCACCCCCTGGGCGCCTCAATTGATTTTGACATCGGTCATTTGAACAGAAAAGCCGCCTCGGGCGTGGGCAAAATGCGACAATGTGGTTCCTTTCCGCCTCGGGGTAGCGCAAAGTGCCCCCGAACCACGGCCCACGAAACAAAGATGCATGATTTGCACAGCGATGTGGAAGCATGCATTTCTCAACTTCCATTCTTATTACACAACGCCCCATCGAAACCAATTTTGCCTAATACGTCTCTTGCGCATTGAACGTCTTCTTACCGAGCCTCCAAAGCTAAAGGTCATCGAAGCTAAGAGGCTCACGCACCCAACGGCGCGGCTGCGCTACTCTTAGGGAAGGCTCTTCAGGCGAATTCTTCCAACGAGGCATACTGGGCAATTTTGCGGAGATACGGGACGGTTCCCGAAGCTCTTTTTGGTTATATTTTTTCTTTTGGCATGTCTGGTATTTTTTTTGTTTCAAAATGATACCCCATCCGTGTTCGGATAACGCTGTCTGTGCGAAGGTTCTAAAGGTTACGGTTTTTCTGGCTGGGAAGGAGCCGAGAGAAAAAGGAAAACTGTTTTCTTCTACCCCAGCCACCTCGACAGCGAAAGTGCTTCTACGCCATCGCTGGGACGGCGTAGGTCTGACGCGAGGAATCCTTTGGGTCGGCGACAATGCTGCTGCGCTATCGCCAATGGCCGGTTCTTCGTGGGCTCGCGTTCGTTTATTTCTTTGTGGCTTAATATAGATGAAAGAGAAGAAAAAAAAGGCATGTATACAAATTATATAGGTATACATGCCCTGGAGGAATTTTGATAGTGGGCTGGCTTCGACTGGTCAATCATTCCGCCACCATTGAAAAATGGTGCTGCCTGCGGGAGCTGAGGCACCCGTGAGGCTGAAATTTGAGTCGTTTGCCCCCCCCTCTCCTGTTGAATCTCTGAATTGTGACACTGTGATAAAACAAGGGATCAGTATGAATGTGTAAAATGCTAATGGTCTACTGGACGGGCCACACTGCTTACGGTCTTCGGAAATTCCCGACCTGCAGGTGCAGGCCTCTGAGACTTGTGCAACAGCAACACCGCCTCGGCCGACAAGGCCGCAGGCCTCCTCGATGACCGCCCCAAGGTACCGACCCAGTATTCTGGCCCTTTCCAGAGGACCTCGAGCCGGACCTGCCTGTTTCCAAGACGATAAGAGCCTCATTTTCGTGGAACCATCCAGTCTGCTTGCCTAGGACATTGTCACTCGACTCAGGACACTTAGGACAGGCTGCGGAATACTTTAAGGGAAAACTGATTCAACATTACGTGAATCAATATTGTGCTAGAAGCCACCAATTTATTGTAATAACTAGTCTTAGAAACACGTACTCTGACGAGAGCGTATAGAAACTCGAAAAACCCAGTGCATTGCTATGTGAAAAGGCTTTTCCATTTACTTGGCATGTATTAGAGCCCATGGGGTTACTGCTAACACTCCTCCTTTCTCCTTGTATAATTCTTTTAAGTTCCCTAGCACTGATTGCAAACCTGGGGCACCGTAACGCAGCAGCAGGTCTGGGGTCGGTCGTGTTAGCTTGGTCGCCAGAGAAAAAGAAACGAGCACGATTGTTGAAGGGCAAGGAAAGAGATAGATCATAACTTACACTCCGGGACCAGCAGAAACGGGTAGTGCCAGCTGCCACGCAGCTTGCTTGACATGCAGCCCCTCCCTGGATGAATTCACTGCGGTTAGAAACACAGCCGACTCGGTCACTCATCGTTAGGGGTTTTAACAGCACCGCCAAAGGCACTTCAACTTCACAAAGACTCGGACCGGGATTGAGGAGATGTCTACCGGGTTATACGTACATCTCCAGGCTGTGCCATGACCGACACTGCCGATAAGACAGCGACGATGGTCGTAAGGAGGAACTTCATTATGACCTGCTGGACTGGGATACCCCAAGAAAGGCGTATTCTCAACGGTAAGTGCAGAAAGGTGCTATTTGTCGTGGTGCTCAGGGACTGTCCTGCTCTTGAAATTGACTGAAGAAATGCTGGATGGTGATGAAAACAATTTCTTGTGACAGATCTTTGACAAGAAAGAGCATTCAATAAATAATTTATAGATTTGAACCGCCGTCCCGGATAAAGGTTTCATCAAACATGTTTCATTTACCGAATATACGGGAGCGCCCGGGTATCGGTCTCCCATCTTGCTCGCCTTTCAACGGAAATTGTTCGATTTCAGCTCTAGGCAGGCCCGCGCGGTGCAGTCTTGCCCTAGTCTACGAGTATCTATTCATGTATAACCGAGCAACCAGCTGATGTGCATCGCGCGTATTCACGACCGGGGCCCGCTTATACATAGGTAGGTGCCCAAGGCTTCTCAAAATAGTCTGGCCAAAGTCTCCCATAGCAGAGAGGCACCTGCGGGTCTCAGGGGGATCCACGTAGCGAAAGGCTAATCATTCTACGGGCGAACTATAGTTACTGATCAGCCTGTACTATGCCTGTCAGCTTGTGCCCAGAAGCTCGAGACCCCTGCGAGCTGTGGATTATGCCTTTACCGCCTTCGGCCGACGAACCCCTTTCGGTTTGCTGAGGCACAATTAGCTTTGGCTTTCATTGCTTTGACTCTAGCTTTAACTTTCTCGCCTAGAAGGGAATATTTATTATCCAGTGTCGCGGTATCGTTCCTTGCCACGAGAACTGCTGCAAGCCTAGAGGTAATAGGTAGATGGCCGGCAGCCGACGGCTTCATGGCATCAATTTCGGTGCAGTGCAATAAACCTAGAAATTGTGTGTAGTAATAAGGCTTCTTCTCCTCCATTGGCCATTGAGCGACAGAAAGATGCCGATGGGATGTGCGTGCCAAAGCAACAGTTTGTGTGACAAGGTCGATAGACATCGAACTAGAGTACCTGCGCCGTCACTGGATTGCGACATCAATCACTGTGGCCTCCAAAGATGGATCATTAATTCTAAGTTCACTTACTACGGAGTGCTCGGAACCAGTCAACGGGGCGCAGGTATTTTATAGGGAACGGATATTCGCACAGCAAAAAACAGATAGTATACAGGTATATTATTTACTTCTATACTATAGCTAGTCAGAGTACCCTATTTAACTAACTACACTACCTACTTATAGTATTTTTTATACCTATACTAATATACCTATTAAGCCCCCTTCTACCTATAGCCTTTAATATAATAAGACTCTCTAGTACTTTAATAAAAAGGACTTCTATAGTAGGAAGAACTAGTAAGAAGTAGTCTAATAGAATAAGTAGTTAGAGATAGAGCTTATAAAGCTAGCTACTTATTAGCTTATAAAGTAATATTTTATAATTATAGCCTTACTATTAGTAAGGAAAGAAGTAGTAAAATACTAGGGTAAAAGCAATAATAGTAGTATATATATTATATATATATAGTTAATAACTTTATATTATTGTTTTATATAGTAAATAGGTAGTGTAAAAAAACGTTAGTATATAGGGGGTGTACTTGTACCTGTATACTATCTGTTTTTTACTATGCGAATATCTGTTCTCAATTTATAATGATGTTGGTTGATTTAGTACAGTGGCTATAGATGTTTTATCCTTTACACAGTAAAGGCTTAAAGCAAAGAGTCGGCTGGCTGTCACCACAAGTGTGAAATAACCCAACGATCACTTGATACTGGCCTTGATAGGAAGATACCGACCCTAATGCTCAACCTCGCCGTAGTAGCTTCCATCTTGCCAAGAAGGCAACAAAGGAAAGTGCAGAGCGAACAAAAGCATACCAGGATCCTTGACCATAGACACCGATAACCCTACTGATGAGCCAGAGATATCTCGACTTGAAAAGTAGATCACGATGGTATTCACCCTCCCTGATAGACCCTTGCCAATTACGGCCAAGGGAAAGGCACTGCCATGCCGCGTGATCCGTGGCCAGGCCCATGTGCGGCCGCACAGCGTTGAAGGCATCGCCAACCTCCACGACGCGACCCCCGCACCACATAGACGTCTGGGGACACTCGACGTCGTTCACCCTGGTGAAAAACGGGCTTTCAGTATTTTGTACGAGCTCGGCGAAGGCAGCCCCCATGGTCGACACGGCTGTGTCCCAGTGATGCGCCCAGACATCGGGACAAACGAGGCCGACGGGAACCATGTTGCAGTGATAGGTCCCGTGCACATCCGTGGATATCTGCGTCATCTCCGGAGAACCCTCATCGACATTGTAGTACCACAGCCAGTTGATAAGCCGCTCGCCTGGCTCGAAACTTCCCTCGTCTGTTGGGATGATGTAACTGTGCTGGTCAGCAGTCCGCCCAAAGACCAATCAAATATATGGCTCAGCACATTCCACACCATGTACGAGCCCTTGAGCATCTCGAATCAGAGGCCATCTGCGAAGAACTCGGCTGTTTCCCTGGATACAGCCTTCTCTGGCACCACAGCTCGGTAATGACTTGGGCCGTCCAGTCTGTTACGTCACAGTGCCCCAGAGCGTTTCCCAGGACAAGGATCCCACTTCCTAGCTCGGGGAGATGTAGACAGAAGATGAGCAGCCGATATTGTTGCCGCCATGATGGAAGATAAGTGGCGCACTGGCGCCGTCGCCAATGGTTGGATACGCATCCAGTACCCCAGAGTTCCCACTGAGCTCGCTCATTTGGTTGGGTAGTTGAGTGCGAGCCCAGCCCATGCCGTAGGACTGCTCACGCAATGGCCCGGGAACCTTGAGAGGTATGGTTGCCTCGAATATGGCGTGCACATCGGCAGAGATGGATCTAGCCTCCTCCAGGACGGACACGGGCATTACCTCGCAGAAATTGCTTAGCAAGGCACTATAGAATTTGAGCAGGTCGCGCATGCAGCTCCGGATACAGCCCGCAGCGAATGCGACAGTGTCATCGGCGATGGAGGGCACAGGGACGTGGCGAGGCTCCAAGTTGAAATACGGCATGTAAGCCTGTGCAATATTGTCGTCTTCTTGTGGCGGAAGTTTAGTGAATGTTCGATTCATATCCAAGGGCTTGAAGATGCGCTGCGTGAGAAAGTCCCCATAGTTCATTGATGAGACCTGCTCGATGACACAGCCCACGGCATGGTAGCCGAAGTTGTTATAAATGAAATCTTGGGGCGAGGAGGACGGCTCGAATCCAGGGCCGCATAGACATCAGTCCCTTGTGATTTTGTGAGGAGCAGTTGATTATCAGAACCGATGAAGAGGACATCAGTCCGACAGAGGCCAGAGCGATGACTCAACAGATCCCGTATAGAGAACGCGCCGTTGGGGCCAATCCACGAATGACGCGACCCCTTCTAAGCCCCTCCGAAGAGCTTATACCGTGCATAATAGGACCAGAGAGCACATCTTAAAGACAAATGAGTACAAAACAAATGATGATCTTTGCGGTATAAAGTAGCACGTATCCTATACGGGCTGTTTGAGCATGTGAACCCTGTAGTCAATTTTCATGATATACTAATGCCATGTGAGAGATACACTATTCCAGGGACAACTCTGTTGGGTTCTCGTATCATCGTGACTTTGAAGTTGCTAGGTATTCTCGTGGAACTTAAAAAGCTTTCGTTTGTAGACTCGAACCAGTTACAAATACTTACGAGAGAGCGGGACCTCCCGTCCCTGCAAGGACACATCAGAGGCCAGCTCAAATACATATCATGCACGATTAACCTTGGATCCATCAATATCTTCTGTCACGCGCATCCTTCCTGGCACGCTCGGCGCTGCTTGACAAGGAACCCACGATTCGCTGATTGGACGAAGTGCCTTTGATGGAAGGGGGTGGGACTGCATTGGCAAGCGGTCTAGAAATTGGCTTGGTGCTCGTCGGCGGATTGATGACGGGCACGGCGCGCTGGGTTCCAATCGAGATGGAGGCTGTAGTCCTGGGCGGAGCTCGTCGAACAGTCGGGAAGCCCACTTTGAAGGGGCGAATCTTTTTCTTTGACTCTAGTTTGCGCATGATATCCGAGACTTTCAAAATCGCATCGTAGAGCTGTGGATCCGCCTTTTTAATGGAAGCCCACTCATCCTCTGCTGAAGGCTTCTTGGAAGCGGGCTTCTTGCTGATGGAAATGTTGGCCAAGGCTTGAGTGATTCCTCCTGTTGGTCGCGGACCGGACCTGCTATCTAGTTGACTGCTTCCTTTTTCCTGAGTCAGCGTTTGCCTCCCAAGGTCCTCTCCCTCAACCTATCTCATACCTCAATCCATCCCCCACCCCCGCATAAAAAGAGATGTTTTCCACGATCCGATCGTGGGCCTTTTTTTTTGTTTGGACTGCCTCTCGGGAATAAAATCAACCATCAGCCTTGACTCATCAATCAACATGGTTGCTGTCACGCTACTTCGTGGATTTAGAGTGTCTGTGTCCACGCTCGACGCCTTTCTACACGCGAACGGTGTCGACGAGACCTATGGGTGGCCACCCTTAGACCCCGCCACAGATGCAACAACGGTGCTCCTGCACTCCAAACCACAGAGAATGGCACGCGCGGTCATTCCGCAGAGGAAGGCCAAGAACAAATCTACTGTTGCTTATGTGGCATATGCCTGGGTTATGGCATACGCGCATCGCGAGATCTATCCTGATACCGAACTACCAACACACTCACCATCGGCATTTGCCTACCGGGGGGAGGGGGGGTTCCTGCAATGGGCATACAATGAATTCATGAATTGATATTTAAATAAAATTAGGATATTATAGTAAAATACTAGTAAAATGCTAATAAAATACTGTTATAGGTAAAATCTATTAAGGGGTTGATATTATATTAGAATTAAGCTTATATTAGGAATTGAGACTATGTTAGAACTAAGGGTATATTAGGGTTAGAGAGTATATTAGAATCTTTAAATCTACTAGTTTTAGCTCTTATAAGTTAGCTAGTAAATTAGAATTCTATATTTCTATATTTCTATAGCTTTTAATAGGTTATTAATAGTTAAGCTAATAAATAGCTAATAAGTAGTTAGGTTAGGGATAAATTTAAAAAAGAAAAAAAAACTTAGTCCTAGTAGGGATTAAACCCCTTTTTTTATCTACTAGCCTATATATTAAGGCTTAATAGTATATTAGAAGTATATTAAAAGTATATTATAGTATATTAATATTATATTAATATTAATATGATTTCTACTATGTATAGGTTAATTAATGGGTATATTATAACATTATATTAAGGTTCTGAATAAATATCAGTACTATTTTAGGCTTATTTCAGAAGGCTTGCAAAATGCACACAGAAACCCCCCCCTCCCCCCGGTAGGTGAGGCTTTACGTCAGGAGATCCTAGCTTTTGGTAATAAGAGCACTGAGGCACGCCCCTCTGAAGGTAAGTGAATTCGCCATTGGTCCATACACATACGATATAGTCCGCGGTCCCTTAATCCGGGTTTAAACGCTCAAAGACATTTGAAGGTAAATTCGGTCTTTTTTCTCGTGCAAACAGGGGAGGTAGGCTTTCAGCCGGAAGAGCTCAGGGCCAGACATAAGGTGATTACTCTTGACCAACCAATATCTGTAATTCGAGTACCCACAGTACACTAACATTACTCTTTTCACGCCCACCAGGTCCCCCAGAAATGCGACCAGTGCGATGAGACTTTTGAGAACCCAGATGCCTGGAAGAGGAGGCAAGATCATCGGAGGGAGGTACATGGATCACCTGAAGGTTACGACCCGCTACCTGAGGCGTAGTTGAGGAAATTTGATGTCTAGAGAAGACGGAGGAAGGGTTCAGCTGGTGATATCAACTTTTGTAAGAGCTTTATTCGAGGTTAGACTCAGTGACGTGGCTTCACATGAGCACATCCCATCGCACGGCTCCAAAGCTTTGTATCATGCTAGAGACAGCTATGATAGCGAATTACAATCGAACTCCATTCTGTTCAACTTATGCTATCTACTGGTATAAGGTTTCTATGCTCTATATATTTCATTACAAATTCAAAAACCATATAACGCTTCCTCATGGTAGAAGCGATTCCTCCACTTCTTCAGAATTTGTTGCGCTGTTGAGGCCAAACTTGCAGTGATGGAATGTCGGTGGCCATGCAACCATATCGTCTCAATTAATTCCTTCATAGCCCACGATCTTGATTAGTCCGCCCGCTTTCGCAATCAAAGCTCACGAAGCTTGACTTGTATGGGACCATTCGGCCCTCCTATACCGGAGAAGGAATGGAATGTCAGCTCTTTATCCTCCGTCACGCCCGGCCGGAAGTTAAGAACGACTTTGGCAATCGCCAACCACAATTCGATATGTGCCAGGCTGTACAGCGTGGCATAGGTCAGTTACTGGAATCCAAGACCTTGCACACAGAGAGTGGGTGTGTCCAAACTTACTTCTGCCCAATGCAGGAACGGGTGCCAGTGGAGAAAACCACCAGGTTGCGGTTCATTGAGCTCAGAGCTGCGGTGTCGTCGACCAGCCACCTGTTGACGTCGAACTTCTCGGGCTCCGGGAATACGGTTGGATCATAGCAGTAGAACTTCTGGGCGCTCGTAACATGGGTCTGTGGCGCTTGGATGTCAGCTAGGAGGCGAACTTGGCGGAATTTGCATGATAATATTAGAGAAGGGTTGAGTTTGACGTACTCCAGGGGGTATCATCTGGCCCTTCAATTGCCATCCTCCTTCGGGGACGACTCTCGGCAGCCTTCCGGGAATCGGGCAGCCCACCCTTAGCGACTCCTTCGCTGTGGCGTCAAGCAGTGGGACCTTCTCCAGTGCCGTAATGTCCAGGTACTCATCTGTGCAGCCTTCTGGCAGCGAGGCGCGCAATTGTCGGTCTAGTTCTAGCCACAGCTCGGGCTGGTTGGTCAAGTGAAAGATTGCTGTCGATAATGCGAGAGCCGTCGTTTCGGTGCCTATTATAATGATAAGTTTTCTAAATCGTCACAAGGACACCCTAGGGTAATCTGCCACGAGGATAGATGGTGTGGCACTAAGGCAGAAAAAAAGGGTACCGTATATGGTGGATCACATACCGGCAAACAGCATCAGGCCTCCGTTCGAAGCCATCCTGTCAGGATCCAGCACGATGTTACTCTTCTCCGCTCTCTGCATCATGCTCTCGAACATCACCAAGCCCTCGGTCTCCTCGCCGCTCTTCTTCTGGTTCACCAACCGCTTCATGCCGTTGATTGCGCCCTATTAACAGCGTGATTGGTCAGTCGATGATAAGGATAAAGAGGGAAGTAATAGAAGGATTGAGGTGAGACAGAATCTTCCTCGGCTTACTTCGTTCATACGGCTTTCGACAAACTTGGGGTTCAACATCGCCAGAATCTTGAATATCGTCGGGATCAGGGGCAAGTTCTGCACGGCGGGAACGATGGTGGGGATCTGGTTGAAGACATCAAATATCTCGTGCTTGAAGTCGGCCTGGTCGAGCCCACCCTCCGGGCTTCCATAAGCAAACGTAGAGATGGTGTCGAGGGTGAGGCAGCGGGTCGCGTCCCAAAGTGCGATCCAGCTTCCCTCCTTCGTGCGAGCGCGCAGCTGCTCGATCCAACGCTGCGTGTTGGCGTTGATCATGTCCTGCATCCCTAGCAGATTCTTCCGCGACAGTGAGTGCGAGACGAGGCGTTTCTCGGCCGCGTGGACCGACCGATCTGTCTCGCTGAAGACATTAAGGGCCGAGTTCTGACCGCGCGCATAGAAATAGGCTGCCTTTGTGAACTTGGTGCTGTTTCCGTACACCTCACTGACGTAGCCGTCGATGTCGAAGAAGGAAAGCTCATTAGGGGCGATTCGGACGATGGGGCCTTCGTGAATCTGGTCAGCCACGCCTGTCGATCATCTTTGGCCTGAGGCGGATAACAGCAAAGACGTACCGTGTATCCTGTGCTGTTCCGTCATGTACTCAACCATATCTCCCCTGCTCTCCTTGTACCAAAGCCAAATCTTCGACACCGCGGCAAGTTTGGGGCCGGGGAATTTCGCAAGCGGATGGAGGAAGACATTGTAGATTGTTCGGCCGATGAAAAAGACGATCACAGCCGCAAATACGGCCGCAACGCCGTTTTGAAACATGATAGGGGCTGCAAAATTGGTGTTACTTCGACTTGCTTTGAATGGATGTATAGGAAGAAAGTGATACTTGAGCTCTTGTGGCATCAAAGAAAGTGAAGTGGTAGTGTAGACATGTTAAATTCCGACGCGAATACCGTCCTCATATGTTTCCGGAGGTTGAGGGCCCCCTGCCTTCGGAGCGTTGGGTGGCCCGTAAAACCGACCCCGTTTCGGCCCTCAAGCCGCTCATCAGCCCGGCCGGACGCCGGCCCTTGTGATTGACACTTTGCCCGGACGCTGTGGCGAGCCAAGACGTAAACGCCCACCTATAAATAGCAAATTACAGGCCGTTAAATTGTCGTTACTGAGACCCATTTTGATTTCATTCGCCTTGGGCCCCATTGGTGGTAGACGCTCACGCTGCTCCAAGTCAAGTTCGCGGAATGCTCCTTGGTTCCGCGGAATATGACAGGCTAGCATCTAGGCTTTGAACTGCGCCACTCGACCGAGTCGTCACTCGCAACTTCGCAGTCCTTACTCGAGAAATTATGACCAGCTGTGGCGTGAATCGTGCGGTAAATTGTTGAAACTGTGGCGCTTACCGTCATTGAACCAGTTTCACATGTCTGAACTTGTTCATACACCTCATACCGGTTGATATTCATCTATTTGGACAGCCCTTTCGATGACGGGGAGATTTCAAAGGCTACGATATGTTTCCGAGTTTCATACATACACCCTGAAGCTTTTGCCAACATATTATCGCTCCCGAGGTTATGCACTGTAAACAGATAACGGCGATGCGAGTGTGGCATGAGATGCCGCCGATCAGCTACTCTGGCGTCGCGTAGTACTGTGCTCCCGGTGATTCCCACCAAAACACGACCACACCGAGAAGGCAGCTCATTAGCACGCTTAGAATGACTTCCCAGGCGTTTCAATCCTGGCGAGTGAGGCTACACGACACCTCGGTGGTTGTCACATTCGAGTATTCCAGTACGCTGTGCTGTCCCACAAGTGATTAGCATTATTCAAGAGGCTACAAAAGACGCGCATTTGGATAGATCGCCTGAAGTGATGATGCGTCATAGCAATTGCTTAGAGAATACATTGGAAGTGGTGAAGAGATCCATTTTCGTTTCAATCAAAATAATGGATATTATTCCCGAGGGATCTAGTCCCGAGTGATCACCCAGAGTTTCTTTGAGAACGGGCCTTTGGACACCCATGTAATGTGCATCCCAGATGTCAATCCGATCGCATCGCCCTTTTTAAAACCATGCTTCTTGCCAGTCTCAGTCTCAGTTATCTCAACCTCGCCCTCAAGAAGCAGTATAGTCTCATCCCCAAGCACTCCAGTGTACGGCGTCGTCATTGTCCCATGAGCGTCGACATCGGACCCAGCAATGCCTTTGCCAGCACGCCACACCCCGCTGAGCATGGTGCCGGTTGATCCGCCGTTGCGAATGAAATACAGCTCGCCGGCCACGAGGTCGCCCTCTTTCGGCTCAGTGAACTGGTACTCAGTCCATTCCGGGTCGTCAGTGATATGATTTACCAGAAGCTCTGTTGGGGTTGACGTCGTCGGCTTGGTCCCGTTCCAGATGCACCAGTATTTCTTGAAGAAAGGTGCATCGATCTCCCAGTGGACCTCGAGGTTCTTCGGAGAGCTAACGATAGACCCAGGGCCGACGACATACTTCTTGCCTGTTGCAACGATAGTGAGTGTTGCCGCGCCGTCAATGACGCAGGCCGTTTCATCCCCCAGAGGGGACGAGTACATTATCTTGCTGAAGCCGTCGGATTTTGCTCCCGGAGACGTGGCACTCATTCGCCAGAAGCCAGATGAAAGGTTGCCGCTTACACCAAATGTACGTGCATAGGTTACTTCGCCAAATGTCTGCCGTCCCAGTCCTGGCTCTGTCCATTCAAAGGGGGTCCATTCATTCTGGGGTGGGCATTGAATACCACCATGGACAGTGTGAGCTGTAGGTTGAACCATTGTGCTTTAATCAAGTCAACGAAGAAGGCAGAAACTTGTGCTTTCTCAAAAGATACATTGAGAGAATTTGAGGACAAGTTGACCCTTTCTTATAGCAACACGATCACAACACTAAGACCATTTCAGTGCACACCACAAAGCTTTCCCATGATGCCCAACAGCTGACGGAACCATTTATCCCTGACGATCCGGTCTCATGTCAGCTAGTCTCAGCTCCCTCGGTTTCCATCATCAACGGCATTTGTAGAACTCCGAGGTTGGCGCACTCATTTGTTCTTACTAGCCTTGTTCTTGATAATCTGGACGTTTTCCATTGGACCATTCAAGGGAGACACAAGGGAGTATGTGGTAGTAATGAATGACAAGATAATACTCCCGTTGGGTGTGCGGGGATCAGCTCACTTCGCTGGCGATCACCAATAGAGTTCGTATCTAAGGCGGGGACCAATTGTCGTCGTTCCATGCCACATGTTTGACAGGATCTGGACCGCTCTGATAGAGAGCATACCCAGGTACGAGGATCTTCGATGTCACCTTAGCACGTTTCTCGTGTGCCTTCACGTGTCCTATCTTAGTAGATAAGAGGAAAGGCTGATGATCTTGCGGGTATTGCTTACCCGGTGCCTCATCCTTTGAACAAACGGGAATCCCTCGGCTTTGGCAAAGACCAGCGGTCTACTTAATCTCGTTGCCCATTGTGCCAACATGCCACGGATTTCAAGATGGTGGAAACAATACAGATGCATCATTGCTTTATAAAGTCTACTGTGCAAGGAATTTTAAAGACAACTCTTTCTTTTTCGAGACATCATGCCGATCTATCTGAGTATGCAGCGCGTGCGGTTCTCCAGCCCTGATGCTTATGAGAAATTCAAAGTCCTTTTTGCCGATACACGCCGCCATCTCATGACGCTTCCGGGATTCCTGCATCTGACCTGGTGGGAACATCCTGACGATCGGAGCTGGTATAATGAGTGCAGCTTCTAGACCAGCCGCGGCGCCCTCTACGACTGGCACAATAATACATACCACAAGTATTGCAAGGCTTGGGCGGGGAACGGCGCCATCATGGAAGACTTGATCACGAACTTTGAGCTTGTCGGAACACGGCTTCTTCGTATTTGTCCCGTCTGCAACCACACCCAGGACAAGAAATACGATTTGGCTCAAGAACAGGCAGTGCTTCGGGAGCAGTGCCCGCAGTGTGACTATCATTTTCCAGTCCTGGAGGAAACACCGTCGAGCTTTGCTGTTTTCAAGGATGCGGTGGTGCCGCCTGATGCCCAGACGGGAGAGAAATCAGAGGGTTGACTGGGTCTGAGGTCATCTGTACGGATAGATATTGTTTGCAAGGATAGCGCTGACTCAACTTCAAAATTTCGTATTGGCGTCCGGCTTTGTTTGTGAATATCTTCTCGCAGTAACAACGCTTGGCTTGGCATCTACCGTTGGCACGGGGATTCTGCCTGGCGGGAATTAGGCAGATTGCACTAACACCATGGGCGCCTGGGCACTATTCCACTTAAAGCTAACTTCATCCCCCTCTGAAAATGATAAAATGCTTGAGATTTCCCCCCACGGGATTCACAATATGCGAGTCGAAAATATGCTTCAGGGCACAATTCGAAGACTCAGACCTCTCTCTCGACGCGTGGGCACGTCAGCAGTGGGGCTGCAACAGACCACACTCAGAGGCTCAAAGATCCATACAACACCAAAGGCAGACTTCATCATGGCTCGTCTTAGGAATTACGGTCTCGACTCTCCTTTGGGCGGCAGAGTTGACCTCGGCGATTTGGTCGGTTCTGAATCAGCAGGGACAGACAATGGCACTGAGGATTATTGGCCCCGGATTCCTCCCAGTTATGGTCCACCTCCTGCGCATCTGGAAGATGCAGTCAAAGAAGGTTCGTACACGTCCTCGTCCTGACTCACGAAAGCATCCTAACATCGAGACAGTTGGCTATATCTGCCTTCTCCTGTCTAAGACCACCGCCCCAGACAACGGCAGTGGAGATGTCAACTGCGTGTCGAAGCTTCTGGCCTCGTTGGAGACCCGCCACGACATCACGAAGCTCGTGCTGGAGTACACTGAGTATGAGCGCGCCCTCCGCCACCTCTCAGATTTCGTGAAGGACACTCCCGAGATCAACACCCTGAATATCGGCCCTCGTGCGACCGCCCTACAGCAGCACTGGGCAAATATCCGTGCACAAGATGAGAGCAAGGGCCCGCAAGACGTCGCCTACCCGCCCTTGCTTTGGCCCGCGCCGAACGCCGATGGCCTCAAGCCGAAATTCACTGCCAAGGGGAAGGAAGAGGCCGAGAAGTACTACCACGCTCTCAAGACGCAGCGGCAGTACTATTACCGCTGCTTCCAGGCCAACCCACCCATGCCCATGGGGTGGGCTCCCAAGGACGGCGACGCGTGGGCGAAAACAGCCCGCGACAAGGTTGAGTCTGGTGACTTGTTTCATAGCCCTGACTGGATTCCGATATGGGAGGGTTTTGGACTGGCTTCTATCGGCGTGATGATTGATAGTTTGGCCGCGACAGCCACAATGACTCAGGCCGAGCTGGATGAGCATCGCGCGACCCGCGATACGATGAGGGATATGGGTGTCTCATTTCAGGGCAGGAACCTCGAGCGCGAGGGCATTTTGGCAAATTGAGATGCGAACCGTCAGTCATTCTTTCCAAGGTTAGGTCTTGTCATTTCTTATACTGGTACATGCAGTTTCGGGGGTTGTTCTGGCATTGGGAACCTTCTATGGTTACCTTTGTACTGGAACCGAGTTTTGGAGGATAAAGCCGGCTGTGGGATAGTAATCTTTAGAAGGTGACCTCGGGACGGCTGGAGATTCTTGAATTGTTCCTTAAACCAAGGAAATATGAACAGGGATAGTCAAAGAACACTTAGCCACACTTCTTAGGACCGTCATAACACACGCTTGCATGAACCGAAACTGATACTGGGATGAAGGAGTGTCTTGACCAAGAGATTCATGAAATACTCCCAGGCAGCAGTTTGACTCTTAGTTCCTGTCAACCTTGCGAATGACCACCGAGAGAATACAATTATGCAAGTAGATGTCGATGAGATCATTTCGAGCACATCTCCAGGATTTTCTCGACCTGCCGAGGCCGAACGATCGGAATTACATTGGCGCGGCAGAAAGCATCCGCCAAACTGTTGCGCGCCAATGTGTCCCACTTATCCCTGCCCACTCCCACGGATTCAAGGGTACTGGGCATACCGAGCTCATTAAAGATTGCCCGGAGCATGTCCCCTGCGTCGACCTCTCCTTCATGCAGCCCGCGCTTCTCCAACACCTGAGCCACCGTGGGCTCCGACCACAGCTTGTCCATGATGATCTTCTGGTGCTGCGAGTTGGCTGACGCATTGTACTTCATGACTGACGGGAGAAGGATACAGGATGTCTGCCCATGGCCTACGCCAAGTGGTCCCAAGTTGTGTCCAATTCCATGTGAAGCACCACACGAAACAGATAGTGTCAAGCCAGTCATGGCCTTGTTGCAGCCAAGTTGAGCATCAAGCCGGGCCGCAATATCGTCTGGATCCTCGGCATACCGGAGGATTGCCCTGGCCAACAGACCGAGCCCTTCCAAGCATGCCTCATCCGACTCTGGCTTCGGACTGGAGGAGCATATGTTCTCGACACAGTGGTCTATCGCCCTGACTCCAGTGCTCCGCCACACTCAGTCCGGTGTTGAACGGCATAGCTCACCGTCTAGGATAATGAGCTTGGCGAACATGCCAGGATGGGTAAATTGGACCTTCATCTGGTTCCTGGGGTTCGTGCAGCCCGCAAACTTGGAGAACTCGGCACCGGACAATGTCGTTGGTATGAAGACGAGCGGGATGGTAGGGGCGTTTCCTAAAGCTGCGCCGTCGCCTCGGGCGAGGCTTTCAAGTGTCATATTCAGGTACGGAGCTTCCAGGCGGATCAGGTCGTCCACGGTTTCGACGCCGTTTGCGAGAGCATAGACGAGCAGTTTGGCCCCGTCTGCCAGACTGCCGCCGCCAAGAGTGACGACGCAGTCGGCTTCCTTCGATCGGACGTCTTGCATGATTGGGATCAGGGCGTCATATGGCGTATGCGCGGGTATTCCCACCCAAGTGCCTGCGTGGTGATCGCACAAGGCATTCTCCAATTTGGCAAGGCCATCTGAGTGGGAAGCGAGTCCTTTCGAGGCTATAATGTAGGTGCGTTGGCAACCGAGGGTGCCAATTATGTGCTTGGCGCAGGCTTCCTCGAATGGTTGATCATAAAAATTACTGATTTTGAGTTCTTAGAATACGCATGTAGTAATATGGGATTAAGAGGGAATTTTTGTGGACATACTTGTTGGAGGACGAAGTGCTGTAGGGACATTTGGAAAAGCTGGTCGAAAGACCTCCTAGGACCCGATACTGATTTTGAGCACTTGAAGTGATATGAGGTTCGTCGTATAAGCTTGTATTGCAAGAGAAGATATAGTTTTGGATCTCAGTACTTGATAGGTTTATTCTCTCAACTTATATCTAGATAGCAGCCGAATTACAACCCGACTTGGAATGTTCTCATTCCCTATTGACGTCTTCCCCAGTAAGTTCGGCACCGTTTCGGCGAAGGCAAGGCACCGATTCGGCAGGAGCTCGTCATCGATCCCGGCACCGATGAGTCTGGGCATGGAAGCATTGAACCGAGTCGTTCTCTACTACGTACCCTAGGGTAGCGTGTCACAAACTGGCCTTGTGCAAGAAATTGTGTTTCATAGGGCTCTCGACTGTGTTCTAGTCTATTTGTTGATGTTTTACATACTAGAACATGTCGAGATTGGAAGAACTTGAATACGTCTCTCTATTGACAAGTAGAGTAATTAGAAGCTACCTCGATGCAATTGAGTGTTGTCGAACAAGCACCGTTACATGTCCAGCCTGGCATACATCCTGTAAAGCAACATGTATTGGATATGCACGGCCAAGGGTCCGAGCATGATGGGTCGGATCACCGCCGCCAAGCCATGATATCACCTTCTTCGCTCTATCGTAGAGGTCTGCCATTAACTGCACCTGGCTCGCTTTTTCCTCCGTGTCTGCTTGGTTGATACGCAACGCGTCGATCCAGATCCAGTCTGGCACTGCGGCTTGGGAGGTGGGTGGGGCGAAATATCTGCGCAGATATCGTAGAGCATCTAGCAGCGCTAGGCGGACTATAAAGGTAGCATCATTCATGCGAATGTTTCCCTTGCGAGAGTGTTCACCCCATGTATACGAGAGCGCTGAGAACCGAGGGGCTTGGGGAAAATCGAAAGACCGGATTTCGCAGGCAACGGTTCGCATCCGAGCCTTTCGGCAGAATGCGCAAAAGCCGAATTTGCTGGCGAGTCCCATCAAGGGGCTGCTACCGAAACATCCTGGTATTCCAGGAGTCGTCATCCGCGTGGGCATTGCTGTCGCCCTGCGGCCAAGGTCCTGACTTGTGCGACAGCTTGGAAGTAGCACGCCTGACTGAGTCAGCCATTGATGGGTGGTGGCTCCTACCTTAGCTCTTCGTGAGTTTAAGCTTGGCCGGGAGCGGGAGTGTGTGGACGGGAAAACAATATGGGATTGTATCTATTAGCTTCGGCCACCTTGTGTTTTTTTATTCAACTATCTATCTATTTGTTATCTTCTAAGCCTTTAGACTACCTACTAGTAGTTTATACCTTATCTATAAAGTTAGTAAATACTTAATATATAGGCTTATATTTATCTATATAAGAAATCTTTAACTTTCTTTATAATACCCCTTCTTCTACTATATTTCTTATATATTATATATTATAAAAGAAAAATTTTCTAATAAATTAATATATTTTAAAAAGGAGAAATTAGTTTTTATTTATTTTTACTTCTATTTTATTTATATTATATCTATTATATATTTTAAAAAAGCTTTACTTTAACTTTTTAAATAAGTTATTTATAAAAATATAATTATTTAATTAATAGTTATACATTTAAAATAAAAACTATAGTATTTATTTAACTAATAGTTTTATAAAAGTATTAATTAATATTAATAGAGAAAAGAATTAAGGTTTTTAATTAAATCTCTCTTTTTAAAATTTACTTTTTTATAAGTACTATCTTAAAACTATTATAGTCTTACTATATAATTACTTTATTATATAACTACTTTACTAGCTTTTTATTTAATAATATTATTTAAAGTAATACTTCTTAACTTTATTTATATAGTATAAGGCTAAGGCTATATATTTATAAATAGGTAAACTATATTAATATTTTATTATAATTAATATTAATTTTTTAAGTGTTAGGTCTTAAGTGATCACCACTGTATGAAGGTACTATATATATTTTATATGTATAGCGGATTGGAAATACAACCGCTTGTATCTGTAAAGCCGATCTCCTGAAAGAGATATAATTCGTAACTCCTAGAAAGGCCTGGGCTGTGGGACTACGTGGCGCAGTTAATTCTACTCCATAGCGTGGGGTAGCAGCCGCTACAGAGGTCGAAGTTAAAACTCCTTTACTAAGCCTACAGGGGTCCCTTACCCCTATATATTTTACTATAGTAACTCGCTAACAAATCAATAATTCCTCTAAGTACTAACTATACCTTTACCTATTTAAAATACACTATATTTATATATATAAGGTACTTAAATTCTACCCTAAAATTATTACTATACTATTTTCTAATAATTATATATATTAAACCCTAACTACTATATATACTATATATCTTAGCTAATATATAAAACTCCTTCTATAATAGCTTATTCCTCCCTTTAATATACTTATTACCCCTATTATAAGTAATTACTTACTAGATATACTATAGGATTCTCTTAATAAATACTTATAGTCTATCCTACTTAAATTTATTCTAAGTATTCTACTATACCTACTTAGCTTTAAAACCTAATTTAAGTATCTCTAAGTAGCTTATCCTTCTTTTTAGCTCTAGCTAGACTAGCTTAATTATATTAAGGTTAGGAGAATTCCTATACTATAGTAAATACTTTATACTAGTAGTATTAAAGACTCCTTCTTAAGTAAAGTAGGTATATAAAAAAGCTTAATCCTCTTAAATAACTACTTATAGTCCTAACTTCTAAGTAAATAGAAGTAGTTTATTAAGTAGAATCTACTTCTAATAGTAATACTAGTTAATCCCTCTATACTTAAGTTTCCTTATAAGCTTTCCTCTCTTCTTATACTATATCTACTTCTATTTATATACTATATAAGAATTCTATTTATAAATAATAGTATATTATATAGCTTTATTAGCTTCTTACTTTACTTAGATTAGGGGCTTATTTTAAATATTAAATACCTTAAGCTCTATATTAGCCTCTTATCTTTCTAAAGGAGTCTTAGCTTACTAAATATAGTAAAGCCCTTTATAATTATATAAGAAATATACCTAGAATATAAATTCTAAGTACCCCTTCTAATACTTTTAAATAGCTAACTTATTAACTAACTAATTAAGTATCCTCTAAACCTAATATCCTTTATAGTAAATATATAAAATAATAAATATCTTATTACTCTAGATTATATATTTCTAATCCTTAAAAGTCTATAACTAGTAAGCTAAATACTATTTAAGCTAAGCTTTCCTTATTTCCTCTAAGAGCTCTAGTTTCTTTATTAACTTTATCTTATTTAAACTAGCTATATAGAGGATCCTTAAAATAGTTAAAGTAGAAATCTAGTTACCTAAATACTTAGTAATCTACTCCTCTAATAGTTTACTACTATAGTAGTCTTTACCTATAATTATAAGTACTTCTTCTACCTTATTCTACTACTTAGGAGAATAACTAGTATATTTACTATTCTCTATATTAATATTAAGAATAAATACTAATTAAATATAAGGATTAAAGCTCTAACTAAAAGCCTTCTTCTACTAAACCTTCTAGATATTAGGTAATATATCTATATAATTAAAGATTTATTAGTATTTAAATCTAATAGCTAGAAGGCTTAAAATCTATAAATAAAAAGTAATTTAATACTAGAGTACTATTATAAATAAAACACTAGGTATAAATATTATAGAAGAGAGAGAGGAGGAAGAGAAGAAAGAGCGGTCTTAAGATCTATCCTCTTCCCTACCTTAAGTATATATAAAGTAGGACAGCCAGGGAGACTGACCCCTAAACGTACAGGGCCCCCTATAGGCTTGGTAAAGGAGTTTTGACTTTGACCTCTGTACAAGCTCAGCCTTCGCTGGGCTGCAGCAATGTGCGAGTTGTGGTCGTAGAAATCCACATTCGGGCTCGGGTAGTGGTACCACAGAAGCTAGCGTGATGCAGGATGACCCGTGGGCCAATATCATAGTTGTACGTAGAATCTAAGGCGCCCACGGTCTTTCTGTTGAGCCTGGGCTGGATTGATCTCTTATGTAATTTGGTCAGCTATTGGTTTCCTTGATGTGATAGCCTTCTTATAATTGTTTCAATTCGAACTCAATCTATAGAGATGAGATTCATTGTCCACTGGATTAGTTCCTCATTTCCCATTCAGCCTCCCATACACTTATGGAACGCCATTTATGGTCCAGCTCATTTAATCCGCTCAAGATTAAATTACAACTCAAAGATTAGGGACGAAAATAAACTGAGCATAGTTCTCGTGTGCTTTCACCTAGGCAGGTATTAGGGTTGGTGCCCGGGTTGATATAGCTAAAAATTGCGGGACATTCAGGAAGGTTATATATCTAGTAATTAATGGGTTCTAGCCTGAGTATTGTGTTATTGTGTCTAGATGGAGAAAAGTTCCCACCTAGGTTGTTAGCGAATTCACTCACCTGAGCATTAAAGGAAATGAGGGATTGTGGCTTTAGAAATGGTGGGGCACTGGTATATCACCTTGTGCCGTAGTCGGCATGAGTGGTAGGTATAGGTATGAAATTCGGGAGTGATTATTATGCCTATGTGGGTTATAGTCAGTGTAGGAGTAGGTTTACGGAAGTAGGTGTAACGTGTAGGTGTTATGGGAGTGAGTATGGGTGTTGGGTGTGGTTAGATCCTTGGAATTCTTCGTGCTTGCAATGTACTGGTGTGCCCCCCGATTTTACAAGATTCGGATCTCTGATTTCTTGAAAGTACTCTGGCCTAAGCAAATCGTTCCTTCCCAGTATTCCAGCCTTTGAGCCGTGTGCTCAACTCAAATGATGCTAATCTGCTTTTGTGGATATCTGGCACTAATCACTTCTGTATCGGCCTTGCTATCAAACAAGCAATGGGCTCTGCCCAACCTGCGATACTTATTTTCTCCCTCATGGGCGATTACCAGGCCGCGGGCATACCATTTTTCGTCCCAGAAATAATCCATACGTACCCATATCAGAAGAACTTGGTCGGTAAGATCCTCCAAGGTGTCAAATGTAATTTTGACTCCGTCAAGTATATTTTTGACCTCCGTCTTCTTCCTCCTGTAAAGGTCACTCCCATCATCGCCTTGGATCCTTAGAACATCTCTCTCGCTGTCAGGGTGATTATGGCTCTTCCTCTCCAAGTCTATCTCGGCCAAAGCACAGGGTCCTGCCAACGTCAGTATGCCCCCATCAACATTTCCCATGTCTTCCTTGTCAGGGTACATCATCTCAACAGAGACGATGGATGTGAATGCAATCATTTCCGAGTCCTGAGGTCCACCGAAAATGGGTTCCCCATCGATGCACGCCCAAGACCACGACGGCGCCCGATAATGCAATGCTCTTCTGGCCGGCTCCTTGACATGCCACACAAGTGTGTCCATTAATTTTTCTTCCCAAAGGCCGGCGAGATACCGATGCGGCCCTGGTCTCAGCTGCTGGAGTTTGGTCTTCATATCGTTGGCCACTCCAGACAGAGCAATCAGCTTGTCGCCGGAAAAAGTCAGGGCCCGGGTGGCGTAGTAGCTGACCATCAAATCCCAGTCGGCGAAGAGCCGTTCATATGGGTCCCGTTCTGTCGGGTCGAGTTGCCTCCGGTCTGGTGCATCTAACAGCTGCTTCCAGAGAAAAGGATCTTTGGACAGTGCTTGTCTTCCAATATTCTCTCCGGTCTCCGAATATCTGAAACAATTGACCCCCATGGGGTGCATCTCAGCGCAACTAGCTTCACGGCACTCCCAAAACAACTGTTTGGAGCCGAAATGCAGGGTCCGAGGTGCGAGAAGTCGTTCCTGGACAACCCAGGATCTTTGGACCAGGGGCTCGTTTTTAAAGGACAATTGCCACGACCGGCCCTTTTCAAGACTGAGTCTAAACAGCTTGTTCTCGCCATCTTCTCTCATCTTGAAGGAGACAATTGATGGCCCCACCTTTGTTGGGTCCCGGTCAAAGAAACATCCAGCGTCGCCGTCTTGGGCTCCAAGTGCGCAAATGTTTAATAGTGCATTTCGATACACGTCTTGCATCGTTGATGCTTCCTTCTGCCAGTCCTCGGCAGAGTCCTGGAAGATGCAGAGTCGATCAATCCAGATGTAACCTATACCAAAGTGTTGAGCAACATCCATAGCCTCCCTAAAGGTCTTCGGAAGATTTTGGATTGGTTCTTCCCGCTTTAGGTCTTCGATGGTTGATTGTAGTAGTCGTAGCAGACTTTCAATGGGCTTTGTACCCCAGCAATGGCTCAACGCCACATATTGAAGGTTAGAGGGACACTCAGTCCCTAGAACAAGGCGGAATGTAGACGGATTCTCTATCTTAAGCAAACGAGTCGGTCGGTACGAAGTTGATGTGTTTGACCGGTTGCACTTGGGATGAGAATTAAGACACGTGCTCATCCAGGTCTCCATGATGGACCATGCCTTCGAATCATGGTTGGATGGCCCGAAGTCGAAGTTGAGGTTGTCCTGTATCGTTTCTAATTAGTGTTTGTCACACTGTTAGCCTCTATAACCCTCAGTGACAAATATGCTGATACCTCTACCTAACTAGGTATGATGCTCAAGGGTGTCTTACCAAGTGGGCAAAAACTTTCATCTCCGACATGCTGGAAATCTCCTCTTGAATTCCTCGCTTCAACCCTCATAACTGGCTCGTTGGGGCTGTTTTGATCTAATTTTAGGTAGAACACTGAGAAGTAGCCAAGACCCTGTAATGTAGAATTGTCGTCGCCGATGAGGGCCAGGGGAGGAAGGCTGAGACGACTGCACATGGCGCATCCCTCCCGTTTCGAGGCCAAGAATGAAGCTCTGTCTTTGTGATGACCGTACACATAGTCGCTGAATTCCTGACCGGGCCGGCGTCCTGTACCCAATGATTGGTACACAGTTACTATGAAGCCCTCAAATCCTGGCCGCCAAAGTTTTCATGCTTACTTTTGTAATCAGGTTCGCCATACAAGGCCATACTCAAATCGCCACCGCCGTCCCCTTCAAATTCATAATCGCCTTTGTCGTCCATGAAGTCCTTAAGCAACGCGAGCTGCGTGCTGCGACTGGGATCCCACATCCCCTGCAGCGAATCCTTACACACGTTGCAAAGCATGATGATTGAAGTCGTCCGAGCGGACTAGAGGGTTCTTGTTACACGCACTGGCAGAGAAGCAACCAGACAAGAAGTGAGGGGTAAGACGACCCATGCCTGGCTCGAGTGGTTTTGGTTGTTCTTTTTTTCTGCCGCGAACCCCAAGAGTGGTCGGTCTGAGCTGGCCGACTTGTTGGAACGAGGTGCAGATGCTGGGATTGGTCCTTTTGCGCTGTTGGTTGTGGCGAGGACCCGCTCCGCTTGGCTGTTGGCTGCAGCGGCTTTCCGATGCTGAATCATCTTCCAGCGTCCACTCGGATTCTCGTACCCCAACAACGTACGATTATTTCACAACGATGCTGGCGGCCATAATTTTGTCCCTCTCTTGAAATAGTAATCTCTTGATCATCATTTTCATGACGCTCCGGCAAAACTTTCCGCATATATGGGGGCGGCCTGAGGAAAAGTCGACGCCATATATAAGTTGTTCGGTAGGCTGAACGCTCTTCTCCCTCAAGCCGCCGTCCAAGGTGATGAGTTCTAGTGGAAGTTCGCTGATGGCTTCGGCACCGCTTCGGCGATAGCCAGGCATGCCCCTCACGCGAGACTGATACAACACGATGATGTATCGTGCAAGATTTTACTCTCGAGTGCAGCGCCTCAGACCACTCGGCCAAGTTGCCTGATTGATCTACTGTGAGTCACTTGCTGTATATAACCAGCAAATTTGAAACCACTCCACAAGAGATCGTATATTCACAGGGCAAAAAACAGATAGTGCAGGGCAATAAGTACCCACCAATCGTAACGTCACCTTGCACACACCACCTGTACCAAGTGCTTTTTATTACCCCAACCTGCAGACCTACTAGTCCTCCTTTACCCACCAAACAATTCACAATATAGGCTAAATTGTTCTTACGATAGATCATCTAACTATTAGAAATACATTTTTATAAAGTAGCGATCACTGGTCCCTGATCACACATACCTTGAGGCGTAATGGTAGGCAGACTATCACGACAACGAGGAAAGGAGTAGTAAGCCACTAGGGTAGAAGTTATGATGGCGAGGATATGAAAAGAGGCCAGAAGACGATATGTGTTATGTTAGTCAATAACTGTGTATTTATGTTATGTATGACGAATCGGTGGTGCAAAATAACATTGGCGCACTGGGCGCACATTGTGCTCTGCGAATATCCGATCCCCTCTTTTGAACTGGGTGCCTGCAGCCACGGACTAACATGTGTCCTACTCCTCCCTATAAAGAAACATGAGCCCCAGAAATAACAGAGCTCCTTAGCACTGCTCCACGCCTGCATTGCACTCTTCCTAACGAAAATATGATCCCTCCGTGGCAACCTTGACTTGGCATACAGATTCAGGCTTTTATGTGCCTTACTAGGTGACCACAACAGCAGGCTTGGATCCAATCGTAACATTGGGCGCCAGAGAATCTCCGCCCCAACCTCCAGCATCGAAAGTATTGTAGTGAAGGAAGCCGTCTATCCCTTGGTAATAGACAACAATCTGTTTCCCATCCACAATTGGCGTTGGCCCATCCAACAAGGTCGAATTAGGAACCTGCTTGTCACCGTCCCAGTCCGATCCGTCGAAGACGTTGTACCACAGCGCCGTACTGTTCAAGCCGCCTTGGTGGAAGACATAGAGCTTGTTGTTGAAGACGACCCCGGACGGCGAGGCCGACGTCTTGGTTTGGGGGACCAGCTTGTCCTCCAACCAGTTGTCGCCGTCGAAGACGGTGTACCAGAGCTGGTTCCTGAGCCGGTGGAAGACGTATATGAAGCTGTTGTAGAGGACGGCCCCTGGGCTCCCCGCAAGGGTCGCTGTGCCCAGCAAGGTGTCCTCGGCCCACTCCTCCCCGTCATAGACGTTGAACCACAAGTTTTTGCTGTCATTACCGCCGGCATGGAATAAGAACAGCCGTTCGGAGTAGACTACCGCTGAGGGTGTCTGGGAAAATGTTGTGTTCGGTACTACCAGGTCTTCGCCCGTCTCGGCGACCAAATAAGAGAGCTCCGAAGAGCCTGGTACGGTGTTGTGGAAGATATAAGTGCTGCCCTGGTAGGCTATCGCAGCTGGGCTATTGCCAATGGTCACGTTGCCGACCTTGGAGTCGCTGGACCAAATTTTCTGGTTGTAGTTGGTGATGGAGTAAAGCTGTCCGCCAATCGGGCCTTGATGGTAGATGGACACCTTGGAAGTAAAGACTGGCACGATGCAGTAGCACAAAAGTGCGAGTGCCACCGAGGGCATCTTGGACAGGGCACCTGGAGCCATTTGGTGATCAAACCTAGCTGTGTGAAAGAATATGGGATATCACCATTGGATTGTCTGTCTTCGAATCAAGGCAGATACTACGGCCAGAGGTCAAGTAATTCTCTGGCATCTCAGAATTCGCCTTACTGATATATGGCCTTTGAAACCTGCCGACGCGAGCTCATACCGCGACAGAATATATCGCGACCGTGAAGCATCGCGACAGGAGAGAAGCTATTGCATTCCAAGCTTTGTCTTGCCAAGGAATGCAGGGTCCGAGGTTCTCGTGATCGACAGGAACTGCTGCAGAGGGAAATGACGAGGTCTAGCCACGAGAGGCTGCTGCCAGCCCACGACCATTCCAAGCAGTGTGAGCATGACGAAATAAAACAACACTAGTCTTTGCGGTGTCATTTCTTGGAGACAAATGACGACTTTTCTACAACACAGAATCAGAACCAAACGATGCCCTGCCAGTGCATCTCGTGGTGAACATGATGCTTCTATAAAATTGGGGAATGTTTGCTTACAACGTCGGCTAGACCTCTCCCGCAACGGCCGCAACACTGGGGAAACTAGTGTCATCCCAGCAAGACAAATCAACCGATTCTGCGGATAACAGTCTATGATAAGATCCTGCCATTGGCTTGGGCCAAACCGTTACTCACGCACGTTGTTGCATGCTATCACCGCATGAGTACTAGGCTGTTTCTCGCGCTACCATGCGTGGAATGTGTTTCTCCATGGCCATGCATGGATCATTCCACCGACTAACTGGGCCGGCCACTAGCTAGTATTATTGTGAACAGAACCGTGATTCTCAATCTCCAGGCCAGACAGACGCGCTGCATTAACACAGAATTACCGATTTCCAGCGCGGGGGCGCCAGGCGGAGTTTCGGGTGCCAAATGCTGAGTAGAATTTATCTTAGTACTGGGAGGAAGGGGACAGCGTCGGCGTCTTAATCAGACCGAAAAGATATGTTATTCATCACAAGCCCTTCACCCTCACTCACAGCCGGTTACGGTTCCAATCCGTTATATATCTAAAATAGACCATTCTTTTAGAATAGTATATTAGCCCTATAAGATAGAAAAATAGAAAATAAACTTAGATACTAGAAATTTCTATTAAAAAATATTAAATATTTAATTAGCTTTAAAATTAGTACTAAAATATAGCCTAAATTTTTATAGTTTTAATAGTTATATTTATAGTATTACTAAACCCTTATTAGCTAAGAAATAAGTAGTATAAGTTCTAATTATTACTCCTTTTACCCCTCTTAGAGGGGGTATAAAAGGATACTACTAATTTAAGTTAGAACTTCCTATTTTAAAGCTTCTAATTAGCTAAAATCGCTTCCTCTAATTCCTTATATAGGCTAACTAAATAAGTAGAGTGAGCGAGCGAGGGCGAAGTACCTTAAGGGTAGAAACCTAAAGGCTCTAAGTTTAATTCCTCCTAATACTATACTTTTTAATCCTTTTTTTTCTTATTATTATTATATAAAGTATATAAAGTATATAGGAATAGGGGTAAGCGTAATGTAATTACTTATAGGGTCACGTAACTAATCTATAGGTATATAGCGGAGGTCTAGCCTTCTACCTTCTAGATATAGGCTCTTCCTCCTAATATACTAATTAAGCAATATAACTATAACCTTTATATATATATAAGACCTATACTAATACTAATTAGTACTTACTTTAAATAGTAAGTATAGATAGTAAGGTATAAAGAGATAGATAACTATTTTAATAGCTAGATTCTTTATAAGTCTTTAGGTAAAGTAGCTATACTAACGTTATAAGTTCTACTAAATTTATTATAGTAGTAATACTATAATAAATTATATAATGATAATATAGCTAGATATATATTACTAGAGTTCTTATATTAAAATTATATAAGTATTTATTATACTTTAAAGAACTACTAAGTTTATTTAAATTTAAGATAAAAGTAGAACTTTTTATTACTAATCCCTTCTCTTATACTTTTAGTAAATACTTTATAGAATACTATAGTTATCTATAAAACTTAAGATATATAATACTCTCTTATTAATAAGCTTCTTCTATATTTAAAATAATACTTAAAATAAGTAATAATCTATAACTTTATTTTTAAAGATTAGTAGTATAATAATAAATAATATATTTAACTCTACTAAACTCTTTAATTTATTTAACTTTAATACTAAAATAAATATTTAAATATATTATAATAACTAATATACTATTTAATAGAATTTAGTTAACTTATAAAAATTAAACTAACTACTATTATAACTATAACTATAAACTATAACTATAGTAATACTTTATTTTACTCTATTTCTCTCTACTTTTACTTTTAATAGTACTTATACTAATAATATAACTATAGTATTAATAATACTAATATAGCTAGATTTACTTTTAAATCTTCTTATACTACCTTTTATTAACCTATTTACCTTAATTACCTATAAGAGTATAGCTTTTAAATTAAATACTAATTATAATACTTTTTAATAAGTTAATCTATAATAGCTTATACTTTATTTATAATTAAATTAAGTTTTATAATCTTAACTTATAAAATAATATACTTTTAATAAAAAATATAAATATAACTTACTTTCTTATATAGGTTATATTCTATACTAAAGTATACTTTAAAATAAACTTTAATAAAGTTTATTATAAATACTTTAAAGATTTTAATAGATAAATTATAGAGATATTTTAAAGTATTAATAAAAATATTTTAAAAAAACTTAAAAAGATACTATAAGTAAAGTAAATCTATATTAAGATTTATAATCTTCTATATATAACTATATTTATAAATATACTTACTATTTATTTATTCTTTAAAGAATTTAATAAAGTAATACTATTTTTTTAAAATAGAAATAAACTTTAATATAGTAAAATAATTTATAGATTTTATAAAAAGCTTTTAAAGAAGAGTACTATAAATTAACCTATTAATCTCTCTATTAATAATACTATTAAAAAGAAAGAAGGTATTACTAAACTACCTAGTCCCTTTAATAGTAAGCCTCCTACTTTACTTAATAATAGTAAAGGTACTTTTAAAAACTCTATTAACCTTAAGTAACTTATTAAATAACTTAAAGAATATAATATATACTTTATACTTCTATTAGTAGAGATATAAAACTTAATAATTAATATATAAATAATTATAAACTTTAATAAGTATTATAAGAATAAGGATATATATATTAATAATTTATATAATATACTTAATAATAAGATAAAGTTATTCTTTATTAATTATAAGAATATAAATATTAACTTATATTAATTTAAAACTACCTTTTTTTATATTTTAAAAGGAAAAATAAAGATTTATTATATATAATATATTAAATAAAATAACTTATTTTAAATAATATATTTAAAAATTAAAACTTACTTTAATAATTATATAAATTACTAAGACTATTATATAAATTAAACTATACTAATATTTATTAAACTTTAATAAAAGTACTTTAATAAAAACTATATATAAATCCTTTAGCTATTAATTAATAAGTTATTTATCTACTATTAAGCTTTTAAATATTAAACTTATAGTAATTAGCTTATATAAAATAATATATTATATATAATTAAAAGTATATTAAAGTTTATTATAGCTTTATTTAACTTATTATAATTAATTAAATAACTTTATTTTAATTTATATACTTTAATTTAAATTTATAAAAGTTAGTAGTTAACTAAATACTAAGCTTTCTATATAGATAAAGTTAGCTATAATAAAGAGTATAAAGATAATAACTAATATTTCTTAAACTATAAGTACTATAATAGCTATAGTAACTATAGGTTTAGTAATAACTAAAGCTAAGGTAGCTTTTATAATAATAGTAACTTTTATAATAATAGCTTTAATAATAAGTTAAATAACTATAGTATATACTTTTTTAATTATAGTAGATATAATAACTATAGTAATAACTATAGAAATTAATTAAATAGCTATAATAATTACTTAAATAGTAATAGTTTTTAAAATAAATACTATTTTATCTATAATAGAGAAGGCTATTAGTTAACTAAGTATATAGCTAAAGAGTAATAATATATATATATAATTAGTACTTTATAGCTTAGTAAAATAAAAATAAATACCTTTTAAATACTAACTTTATAGCTTTTATTATTAATATAAAAGGCTTCTATATTAATAAAGTAGATAATAATAATAATAAAGATTTAATTAATCTTTAAAATAATAAGAATACTTAGTTCTTATAAGATTAAGCTTTTAATTATAAGAATACTATATTTTTAATAGATTAAGTATTCCTTTACTTTATTAATTCTTCTTTTAAAGAAACTATAGGAATAAGTATAAGCTTAGTATAAGCTTTTATACTTAATAGCTACTATTTTTACTAGAGATTTTAAGAAATTATTTTAAATATAAAAATAGTTAAATATTCTATTAATAGCTATAACTAATTCTTTACTTTATAGAATATAAACCTATTTATAATACTAAATATATCTTATAATATAAAAGTATTTTATTAAATTTAACTTAAAATCTAAATTTTTTTTATTAGTATAGTTACTATTTAAATATTAGTTAGTAAGATAATATTTTATATTATAAAAATATTAACCTCTTTTTTACTCTATATTTAAAATATAATAATACTAGATATCTTTCTTTAAAATATTACTAATAAAGTAATATATATTAAAAAAGATAGGTTTAAGCTAATATTCCTAATTACTTAAAAATAAGGATACTTATAGTTTATAATAAAGAATATATAAGGCTAATATTAGATATTCTTTATAATAGTTAAATTATAATAGCTTTATTAATAGTTTAAATATTTCTTTATTAATTAACTCTTTTATTTTATTTTTAATATTAGTTATTTTATTAAACTTTCTATTTTAAAAGTAATCTTTAAGTTCTATTATTATTATTAACTTTATAATTTTACTTTTAAAAGATTTAAACTTAACTTATAAAATAATTATAACTTTAATTATAAAGTTATTATTAATATTATATATCTAATTATACTTTTTATTTTATATATTATTAATTTAAT
>JUJX01000290.1:282-57951 GCA_000800745.1 Diaporthe longicolla
ATTTTATAAGCCCTTTTATATTTTTAGTATATATACCTATAGGATTTCTATATATATACTATACTCTTTTATTATTAATTATTTTATAATACTAGCTTATATATCCCTAGACTTTTATTATTTAATATAGTTTATTATTATATTATTATTATATATATACTTTCTTTTATCTATATAAAGGTATAATAGATATATAACTTATATTATATAGATTTATATTAATTCTATTATATATATATATTATATATTAAGCTTAAATTTATTTATATATTTATTATACTATAGTTTTTATAGGCTATTATTATTAAATACTAGGGATTTATATATATATAGCTTTATTATTAGAAAGTAATTATTAAAAAGTAATTATTATAATAATTATAACTTTAAGGAACTAAATATATTTTACTACACCTTTTTATTAAAGTATAGAGTTTTATAGGGCTTATTATTTACCCTTTTAATAGAGTTTATTTATCTCTATTAATATATATATAAATAACTTATTTAATAGAGTATATATTTATATATATATTCCTTAAAAATATTATTATATATTTATATATATTATTTTATATATATATTATTTTATATATATATTATTTTATAATATATACTTATAAATACTAGTTAGCTTTATTAAAGAAAGGGGTTTACTTACCTATTTATATTAATTATTTTATTAATATTAATATTATATATATTTTTATAAGGAAATTAATACTTATATAATTATATTATATTATATTTTACTATATATATTTATAATATATTCTTAGATATATATAGTTACTTATTTATTTATTCCTTTATTAATTCCCTTATTATTAATTTTATTATTATTTTTCTTTATATATTTTATATTATTATTAATATTTTTAAATAATTTCCTCTTTATTTTTATAATTTAGACTACTATAGTCTAAATTATAAGTATTATTATTATTAGTTTCTTCTAAATCTATAGTAGTATTAGAAGAACTAATATTATTATTATTATTTTCTTTATTATTAACTAAATTAATAATATTTTTATTATCTTTATTAAATTCTTTAGGGGCTAAATTAGGGTTTAAAAACTAGTACTTATTTTTAATATAATTATTTAATTTATAATAAGTATATTTAATATTTTTATAAGGGTTTTTAGCTATTTTAACTTTATTAACCCTATTTAAGCTTTTTAAATAAAAAGCCTTATTATTATTATTATATTCTTTTCCCTTAGATTTATCTATAATAGCTAAAAATAGAGTATTAATATTATAAGCCTTAGGGTTATTTCTTAAAGCTTAAATAACCTTACTAATAAATCCTTTATAATTATCTCTTAGGTTAAATAAAACCTAGCTAATAATTACTTTATTAGGGAGTTTAATACTATTAGAATTAAGGTTATCTAATAATTCTTTAATTTTATTTAAATAACCCTCTATATTATTATTATATTTAAATAGATTTAGACTAAAGAATTCCTTTAAAATTAAAAAGTCTATAGTAAACCCTTTAGGGTTATAAAGATTTTCTAATTTATTCTAAACCTCTTTAATACTAATTATACCCCTAATTTATAATAAAGGACTATCCTTATATAATAATTTAATTATAGTAAAAGCTTTATTATTAATAATAGCTATTTTATTATTATTTTTAATAATATTATTATTATAAGAAATAGTTAAATTATACCCCTTTTTAATAAGATAAGCCTTAGCCTTTAAAGATTAAATAATATAATTTTTAGTCCCTTTTAACCTAGGAATTAAATTCTTATTAATAAAGAATATTTTATATATATATAAATATATATATAAGTTATATAGTTAATATATATATTTAAAGATTTTTAAATATATATATTAGTTAAATATTATTAAGAATTAAGTATAAATATTAGAGGTTAAATATATATTATTATATAAATTATATAAGTTATATAAGTTAAATAGTTAATATAGTTATTATTTATTTAGTAAGATACTTAGGCTTATAACTTATAGGAGGTTATAAGGATTAATAAGGGGATAATAGATAAGAGATAAGAGATAAGAGATAATAAGGGTATTTTTATATATTATTTAACTTAGTTTTTAAGTCTCTAACTACCCTAAGAAGGTAAGGGAAAGCCTTTATTTATAATATTATTCTAGGGTTATTAGAATATTCTAGAATTATTTAATTAGTAATTATATATTAGTAATTAGCTAATAATTAGCTAATAATTATATAATATAGAAACTTATTAAAATAGGTTAAATAGACTAGTATAGAAGAAGGAGGGTTAAGGTTTATATATAGACTTTAAGGACCTCCTATATAGAAGGTTCTAAAAACCTACTTATATAAGTAGATTATATAAGTATATATTATAGGGTTATATAATAGTATAAGTTATTAGTATACTAGATATATAGCTTATAGCTAATTAGCCCTTATAATTAATAACTTATTAATAAAAGAAGTTTTATTTATTATATAAGTAAAGGGCTTTTATTTTATTTTATTATTAAGGGAGATTTTTATTATATAAGTATTATATATATTTATAGATCTTATTTAATATAGTATTATGTAAGCTTATTTACTTACGTAATATCTTATATAAACTATTATATAACTAACTTTAATACTTTTATATTATTATATAATACTTATTATAAAGAAAGATATATAATAAAATACTTAAATTAAATATTATTAAAGTAATTATTTTTACTACTAGTTAAGTTTTTTCTTTAATTATAATTAGTTTAATTTAATTTAAAGTTTTAAAGAAAAAGTTAATTAAATTAATATAAAGTTAATTATATATAAAATATACTATTTAATATTTAATAATAATTACTTTAAATAAAAAAAATTAGTTTATATATATATTATATTAGTAAATATTAATAATAACTCTTACTTAAATATATACTTTTATTTTATAGTATTATAGCTAATTAAGTTAGTATAATATATTAAATTAAGAAATAATAAAGGTTTAAGTTTAACTTAACTTTAAAATTTTAAAGTAAATTTTAAAAGATAAAGATAAAGGATTTTTAAAGCTTATTTAATAATAAAGTAAAAAATTATTAATATAAGAATAAAGGTAAGTAGAAAGGATTAAATTATATAGTTATATAACTATATATAGTATATATAGTAAAGTTATAGCTTATAGTTATAAGTAAGTAATTAGATAAATAGAATAATAATAAACTAAATTAATATAACTTATTTACCTTATACTATTTATATATATATATAAGAAGCTAACTAATAGTTTCTAATCTTCTATATATATATTATATATATAACGCTTTTATATAGTAGTAAATATTTAAACTTTAATACTAAAGACTATATTTTTAATAAATTAATATATATTTAAAAGTACTTTAATTAATTAAAAATATTATAAATTAAAGACTTTTAATTATAAATAAGTTATAGGAGAATTATAAAGTTACTATATTCTTTTTATTATATATTTTTTTATTATATTCTTTTATTATATCTTCTTTTATTATATTTTCTTTTATTATATTTTCTTTTATTATAGTTTCTAGTTTAATAAAGGAACTAAAATAATATATAAAAGCTATATTATAAATTAAATTTTTTAATAAGTAAAGAAATCTTTATAAATAAAAATAATATTTATATAGTTCCGTTTCTATTCCGTATATAGCTATAGCTATATATAGTACCTTTATATAGTTATAAACGCTTAAGACTTAACGTTTAAAAAAAGTATATATTATTAATAATAATAGTTAAATATAATAAGTAGGCACGTAGCTTTAATTAATTTATAAATAGAAAATACTACTTATATTCTTTAAAAAGTCTTTATAGATATAAATAATTTTAAAAGTATTTAGTTTTTAATTTTTAGATTTTAAGCTTTTACTATAATTCTCTATTAATTAGTTTTTATACTATTTTCTTATTCTTTTCTATATTATATATTAACGTTAACTACTACTAAGTAAGCTACCCTACTAAGTAAGCTACTTTCTTACTAATCCTTTCTATTTATCTTTCTACTATATTTTTTTATACTATATCTTATAATAAGTAAAATAAAAGAAAGTAATATTTAGTTTATTATTTAAGTTATTAAATCTAACTTAAAACTAAGTATTTAATATATAGTAAAGAAATACTATATCCTTTACTTAACCCTTACTTATAGAATAGCTAGCTAAACTATATAATAAAATACCTACCCTAACTATAAGAGATTAATAAAAATAGAAAAGGAGGTACTTATTTAATATATACTTAACTAAGATTTATAAGAATACTTACTTATTTTTAAGAATATTAAAAATATAGTAAATTCCCTAGTTTATAACTATAATAGTAGTAGTATTAAAATAAACTAAATAGTAAGATTTATTATATTAGAACTATATTTTAAAATATATATTAATTTTATATATAACTATAAAAAAGCTTTATATAAAGATTTAAATATAATAAATATATAATATAATTAATTAGTTAGTAGTGAATATTAATAAATAGTAGATTTTTATAATATCTACTAACTTATATTAACCTTAGTACCTACTTAGTGTAATTAATTTAATAAAAGTTAGTATTAACTAGTACTAACTACTTTAATAACTTTATTTCTAATTAATTTAGCTAATTTAAAAGGGTTAGTATAAGTATAATACTAGTTTAAAATAAGTAACTTTTAGTAGGAAATATATATTTTATATTAATTAATACTAACTATACTATTAAAAATATAGTCTATAGTAGACTATATTTTATATATATTAGTATTAATTAGTACTAATTAATTTAAAAAAAATATAATTTATTTAAAATCTAGTTAATTAAAGTTCTTTATATCTTTCTTATAAGTTTTTATATTATATTTAGTTTTACTATAGTTATTATACTATTATTTAGTTAGTCTATTATAAACTAACTCTTTAGCTTTACTACTTATTTTACTAGCTAACTACTTTTTTTTTTATTTCTTTTAAATAAAAGCTTAGAATTCTTTAATAATAAGTACTTCTCTAAGTTATACCTAAGTTCTTTTAATCTTCTAGTATTTAGTAAGTACTATATTAGCCTCTTTAAAAGTATAGACCTAATCTTTTAAAATAATTAGTTTATATACTATTATCTATATACTCTTTATTATCTAGTTAATAGCCTCTATAATTAGTATAGAGGAGCTCTTCTAATAGATAGAGATTCTACTCTTAATAAAACTTAATTATTAAATAGTTTATTAAGTATTTAATAGTATCTAAGACTTCTATTTCTAGGAAGAAATAAAGAGGGATTATATTAGAGTTTATAAATAAATATTAAGCTTAGAAATTATAGAGTTAGAGTCCTAAAGAGTAATTCTAGCTTCTTTAAATATAAACTTAATATTTTTTACTATAAAAGTCTTATTATAAGCTACCTTAGATATAAAAAAGAACTTAGATTTAGTAATATAATTAATAGAGGTTTAGATAAAAAGATTAATCTAATTACTATATATATACTTTAAAGGTAAATATAATATAATATCTAGTAATTAAAGTAAATAAGATAAATATAATAGTATACTAATAGTAATAATTTTATTATCTTTATAGTATTAGTTAAATTTAACTAATATATAGCTTTTATAACTATTTATAATTAATATCTAGTAATTAGTATCTCTTTTTAGCTTAATATACTTATTAAAGTACTAAATCTATTTTAAACTAGTTTTATTATCTATCTATCTATTAAAAGTAAGTTTAATAACCTAGTTATTTAAAAAACCTAACTTTATTACTTAGCTAGTAAGGTAGTAGGTATCTTAAATAATTATAAATAGTAGAATCTATAACCTATTTATATTAATATATTTAATAGTAGTTACTTATTCTTAGTTACTAGGCTAGACTAATTTAGCTTTTTTATATCTATTAATATATATAATAACTATTACTAAGGTAATTATATCTATTATAAAGCTAGTCTTATTAAAGTTATAGAGGTTATTATTAATAATTTAATACTTAGCTATTATATTATAGAGTAGTTTAAACTAGTTTTTAATAACTTTTAGATTTTTATAAAGGGCTTTTTAATAGTTATAGGGATAATTAAATTTAATCTTAAAGCTAGATTATTAATCTATAAAGTATTAAGCCTAGTATTTATTTATAAATTTAATATTATATAATACTAGTAAAAGGTTAGCTATATCTTTTATATTAGAAAGTTATAGAGGAAATCCTTATATATCTTACTTAATAATATATTAAATAAGTATTTACTTTTTAATTTAATTAAGTTTATACCTATTAATATATAATTCTTTATAGAAGTATTATTAGTTTATCCTATAGTATAGTATAGTTTTAGGAATATTAAAGATAGTAGTAGTTTAAGTTATAAGTATAAGTTTTACTTTTTTTTAAAAAAAATTTTAAATTATCTAAATAGCTAGAAGGATTTTATCTTCTTTTAATAAAGGATATATTAGTAGTTATTAATTTCTAATATATTAAATATTTAAGTAGGTAGATTAAAGTAAGACTAATATAAAAAACTAAGATATAATTTATATTAAAATAGACCTTTTTTACTAAAAGTTAATTACTTTAAACTTAAATATAACTATACTAACCCCTTTAAATTAATAAAACTAATTAGAAATAAGATTATTAAAGTAGTTAATATTAGTTAGTACTAACTTTTATTAAATTAATTATACTAGGTAGGTATTAGGGTTAATATAAGTTAGTAGATATTATAAAAATCTACTACTTACTAATATCTACTACTAACTAATTAACTATATTAGTTTAACTTTATATCTAATATATATAATAAATATAAGATCTTTAACTATAATACTTATAACTTTAATAAAATAGGCTTTATAATAAATATTAGTTCTCTTAAAATAGTAATTATATATTTAAATTAATAAAGGTAAGTAGTATTAATATAGCTTAGAAACTAGTAATAGGTAATAGCTATTAAATTAATTAGTAGGGATAGGTAGTATAAACTACTATTCCTAATTATTAAAGCTAAAATATACTTTATAAGCTAGTATACTAAGGGTAGTCTCTTAGATAACTAGGTAATTAATATAAGTTTAAATAGATAAATAACTAATTAAATTACTATAGAATAGATTAAGTATTTTAAAAAATATACTATATTATATATAAAGAGTATTTACTAGCTATTAATCCTTAATAAGTATAAGAGCTACTATTTTATAAATTTTAAATAATATTATAAGTTTAAGAATATTATTACTCTTTATATACCTCTTTATTTATCTTATTTACTCTAGTTATTTAATATTAGGTATTTTAGTCTATTAAAGTAAATATATAATATAAAAATCTACTAGTTTAATAAAGTTTAAATTATATATATTAATAAAATAGAGTTCTTTTTTACTTTCTATATTATATGTAATAGGGTTTTTAAGCTAGAAACTATTAAAGGAGGTTTCTAAAGAGTAGGTTTAATATCTTTTAACTATAAAGCTATACTTTCTAAACTAAATATTAAGATTTAAATACTAATAGTACTACTAAGCTCCTTAATACTACTTATACCTTAGGTCTTTTAGATACTATATAATTTAATATAAGTAGTTTTTTAATTAACTTTAATTAAAGATTAGATTACTTATTACTAAGGAAGCTCTTTAATATTAATTTTATCTATTATTAACTAGTTTTTAAAAGGTACCTAGTTATTAACTTATATAGTAACCCTATTAATATAGGAGAATAAGACCCTTTAAGAGGTAAATATAGTACTTTTAAAGTATTAGTTAGTTAAAAGAATATATTTATAGAATAGAGGAGTACTTAGTATATAAAAGGCTAGTTAGTTAATTAATAAGAAGAAAAAGGGGAAGTAGCTAGTTAGTAAAATAAGTAGTAGTACTAAGGAGTTAGTTTATAGTAGACTAACTAAATAATACTATAGTAACTATAGTAAAACTAAGTATAATATATAAACTTATAAGAAAGATATAGAATTATCTATAGATTCTAATTCTAATTAAATTTAATTAATCTTTCTAGTTATAGTACTATAATTTAGGTTATTATACTATTAGTGCCGAAAAGTAGCTTGCTTAGTAGGGTAGCTTGCTTAGTAGTAGTTAACGTTAAGACTTACCGCTGATAATCTTATTTTAGACTAATAGGGCATAAGCAATTAATTCTACTCCCCTAAGTATATTCTATAATGCGATATACTTAGGACCTTGGCCTTACTCGGCATTTATATATTAAGTGAGAGCTGCAAGCCATCCTAAGTTGTCTTACGTTAGTTACCTGTTGCATTGTTAGCGCGCACCCTTCATGTAAAAATTCCCTACGCAATAAATTTCCCTCATTTCTGCCTGACTCGCTTACTCAATCTGGATCTGTCCCCTTGTAGCCGTATCGCTGCAATCGTGGAAATTTTGAAGAGGTACGAGACCCGCAGATGGAGTGTCAGATTTTATAAATGTGTAAGCAGTATCATAGTTGCGCTTCCCCAAAGTTGTTGATTTTGAGTATGAAACCAGTAGGTCGTCAGATTATTGACCTTTCTAATAGACCGTTCAAGTCTATTTCTTTGGGTACCTAGGAAGTTACTGTCCTCTAGGCTGCCAAGACCAAGTCTCAATTTGGTTCCCCCTGAGCCTTCGTTCAGCTGCCCTGTCCTCAGATTCTACCAACCAAGTACAGTTCTTCCTCACCAGCTCCGACGCCAATTGTCTGGCTTCTCATAGTATGAGAATTGCTTGCAAATATCCCTGGTCCCACCGACACGGGGTTATTTTCAGAAAACTCCCTGAGAAAAGCCTTCCGAGACAACCCCGAGCCATACATGCGTAGTGGCCTCCTACAGGTTGGCGGACTTCACAACACCTCCGGACAGGAGAATGGCCTTGGAGTTTGTGAAGTTGGAAACATCGGCAAAGATGGCAGCCGAGTCCTCCGCCGCAGCCGCTTTCTGGAAGCTCTCGAGGGACTCCCAGAGCATAGTGGTCTGTATAGCGTACGGGCCACCAGAGGGACGCAGGTCTGCGACCCAGTACTGCTGGAGACCGTACTTGGTCCACTTCTCGGTGACGAGGCCGATATGCTTAGTGTTGTAGTAGTCGAGGTCGAACTTTGTGTCCGGCTCGTTTGGGTAGACGACGGAGACGAGAGCGGAAGGCATTTTGTCTTGTTTTTTGTTGTGGTTATGTTGGGATGTGTTGTGGAGTTGTATGCTTGTAGGTTTTGCGTGGTCTCAAGGAAACGTCTAATTCAACGGTCCGGTGCGTGATATATATACTGGGATTTTAAGGTTCGACGAGTTACACCATAGTGGTACCCCACCTGGTGTCATGAATCCACAAGCCCGGCATGATCGGACGTGGAGTGCGGTTCCACTGCTCAGGGTTCCCTTCCGGTGGCTTGCTACGAACCTCGGCAGCTACACCGCGAGGGAGACATAGCTTAGCTGCGATTCGATCGCCCAGACCTGTCTGGCCTCGGCATTGGAGAGATAGTGGCTTGGAAACCCACTTGATAAGGAACATAATAAGTGGTTCCAGGGTCGTCGAAAGAACATCATGGCCCACGGGCCGGAGCATTAGTCATCCTCGCGAAAAGCGCGGGAGGGTGGGCTGATAAATGTGACAGGAACGTACCGCCGATGGTTAACACCGGTCGTTTGCGCCGAAATGATCATCACAGCAGTCGTGGTTAAGTCCCTATCCACTCTAGATATCATAAGGAGGCACGACACGAGGGGAAAGACTTCAGGTGTGCCAGTATCTCCGAGCTTCCGCGCACGTAGTTGAACGCAGATCTCGTTGAAAGGATCGAGACAGGAAATTAGCTCGTAGTTGTATTCATCAATCATGTATGTAATATTCAACACGCCCAAGGCCTTCTGCAATCCTTGCAATTATCTACTTCCCACCCCTTCACGAGATACCATGGCGCAGATCCTAGCACTGGTGGCAGACGAATTGGCTGGCCCCTGATCACTTTGCTGTGTAACACCCGAGTGACGGTGGATACCTGGCAATCAATACTGCCAGGTCAATTACCGATACGTGAGCTGTTTCTTTCGTCTTGGGAAACCTGCCATGCTTTTCGCGTCAAACGTAGATGGCTAGACCTGAACAGAGGCCTCGCTCGGCCACCCTTTTGCCGTGATCAATCCCGCTCCATGTCTGCCATGGCACCTGACGTATGCTGTGCTGAGAGACCGTGTGTGAAAGAGGGGAGACGTCTCGACGAAAGCTTGATGGGTTCCTTCTCTTTTCCAAGTAACATAATGGGTCCCAGACAGAAGTGGCTGGTCCAACGGAGCTCACCCAGCTCCCTAGTCGCTGCGCCAGGCCCGTGGTCAAGCCATCCATGGAGGGGATATTGCGGAGCAATGATCATGGCCGAGCTTCTTTGCTGCCCCTTCATGCTTGCCCTGTGCCTCAGAACGCAGAGACTAGGATACCACCGCCCCGGAATCACCACCCATTAGTATGGCCTCAGCATCCTGATCATCGCCAGAGTCCGAGTCGTCCTCATCCTCATGCATCAGGTCCACGACCATCACAGCGCCGCGGCTCAGCCCATCGAGCTGGAACCCAGCCTTTACCACCTCGGACGCATCGAACACGCAGCCCGAGATACTGAGGCTGATATCTGCATCCTTGAGCGCCAGGCACACGGCCCTGACGTGCTCGTGGTGGCTGTCCTTGAGGTCCACGCCGGGCTTCTCGGCGTCGAAGACGAGCACCGCGGGCCCGTGGCTGAGACAGAATGATTCGCTGACGCCGGGGCTAGCCGCAAGGGCGGCGGCGAGGTCAGACGGCTTGGTCTGTGAGCTCATCGTCAGGCGCGAGAAAATGTGCCCGTTCAGCACGGCATTGGAGGTGCTGGGATCCTTTGGGGAGAAAATTGAAACGTTTGGCGGGAGAGATGTTTTGCTGGGGGCTGACGACATTTTCCTTGGCTTGGCTGGATGGCAAAATCTTCAATCGCAGGCGAAGACAGATCAGCCGACGATGTCTGTGAGGTCGACCGAAATTAGGCCAGAATTACAGCCGAAAAAAATGGTATCTTAAAGATCGAGTCTTGTCAACTAAATTGGAATGTGGGACAAACACATGTGACGATATTCGTCGCCGTTGGTTGGCAGGGCTGTAGAAGAATGGGACCAAAGCTGATCATTTCAGCACCGGGAGCTTTGGAGCAGAAGCACTGTGGTTGGGGCGACTTCCCAGGCGTTGCCACCTAGCCTTGAGCCTGGATCCCCAACCCACTCCCAAGCCTGGGGTGCACAAATATTCCCCCATCCAACAACAATCTTTCTCATTCACATAGTTCAAACTTCCTCTTTAGGATGAGGTACTTGAGTGCCCATGCGTGCAAATAATTAGTATCCCATTAAAGTACTGTATTTATTTATATATTACATATGCTGTCGGGTACTTCCGCGCTTCCAAAATTACTGTCCCAGGCGATAAACCACGTCTTGCTTAAAGTACCGGCTGATGTCATTATCTCGTCCGCAATGCTGACATTGGTGCATAACCTTGGCCCCAGGGTGACCTGGTCCATAGTGGGTGTTGCTATGTCCGCTGCCAGTAGGCGAGGACTGGCCAATGTGCGTTCCAATTCCGGGGCCAACGTTCGTGGGCGACCCTCCCCCGATGCCGTGAACACCGTGCTGAGGAGGGGTGACGTTTCGCTCAGAAACGAGCGGGGCGTTGTGCGGAATTCCAGTCGCCTTCTGACCGTGGTGCGAGCCGGTGACGCCTCCAGACGGCTCTTCCACGTCAAGCATGCTGCTACGTGGCACACCGGGCGTGTGATGGCTCGATGGCGAGTCGTAGGAACCGCTGCCTTGACCGCGATGGGCAAACTCATTCGCACCGTATCCTGCGGCTGCGGCGACACCTGCTCCAGCAAGGCCTGCTCCAGTATGAGAGTTGCCGTGGCCGGTGGACTGATCGTGATGTGTAAGGCCGCTGTCACCATATCCTTGGGACCTGCCTACACCAGAACCGGAGAGCCCATTTCCGCCAAGTCCACTTCCACTCAGGCCAGCTCCAGTGAGCCCGCCCTGGGACAGACCACCTTGGCCAAGACCATGCTCACTGTGCTGGTTGTACGTGTTGCCAGTGCCGTATCCTGCACCCGCCAGGCCTGGACCAGTGGTACGGTCATCACGGGAGGTCGGCGCACCAGCCCCTCCCAGGCTTGTCTTGTAGTCGTAATCGTTGGTTCCTGATGCAACACTCGCGCCCCGGGTGCCCGATGTGAGGGGGTCATGGACGGCACCTCCTGAGGCGTGGGGCTTGGCGCCTCCGTGGGGTCGGTCGTGGCCCGGGCTGCCGGCGCCAGTAACGGAGTTGTATACGCCGCCACCTACGGCTTGATCGCCATGCAAGGGGTTGTGGCTGGAGCTCCCAGCCGTCCGATCTTGGCCAAGGCCGTGGCCATGAGTAGTCCGGTCGGGCAGTGAAGAGACGTTGTGTCCAGCGCTGGTGGGCGAGTAATTGCCGTGAGAACGGTCAGGCAAGTCCTTGCTTGCGTGGCCGCTGGGAGAGAGGTCGCCCCAGTAGGCGCCTTCACTGCCTGTGTGATCCCTTCCGGCAGTCTGGCCGAGACCAACACCAGAGTCGACGGTCTTATGGCCGCGAGTGCCATGTCCTGATGTAGTGTTGTCCGTCTCTGAGGGAAGGTAGCCCTCCTCCTTGTGCAGCTTGTTTCGATGAGTGTTGGAATGGCTCAGCGAATCTGCACCGCCAGAGGGAACTGAGTCTAGTCCTGGTTTTATCTGTCAGCGACTTGACCGAGGCCCTGGTCGATATCGATGTGACCTACCTGTACTAGTTGTCCCCTTGGCGCCGGTGTTCCTGTTCTTGTCGATGAGGCTGCCATGGGGCGCAATGTATTCCTTGCCGTCGGTGTGCTTCTGAGGGACATCATCTTGAGGGAAGGCCCCCGGAGGCCTAACATCAGCGGTCGTCTTGTCGTGGTGGTCACCGTGGAGCGCCTCCTTGATTTTTGCACCTAGACCCATGATGAGACGGGTTGAGTTTGAGTTTTGATATTACGATAAAAAGTTATTGTCGTAGACGCAAACGATGATTCGCCTTTCAGAACGCAATGAACGAAAGCGGCTACGCTGCCCAGAGCCAAAAAGATATGCTCCTCCTTTATAAGGTGCTCTGATGACCTCCAAGAAGCCCACCAGCCGCTGAAACCTGCTGCAGTCCGTCTGAAGCTCTGTGCCACCAACATCGCAGCACTGACATCACAAGCGACATTACCCCAAGACGATCAGGTAAAACAGGGTCCTTACAGGGTTCAGTGCAGGGAACCATGATCTCATGAGCTGCATCTCTGAGCATGCAATTCACACTCCCATCCTGCGTCGAGTGATGGCAATTGCATCCAAGATTTTATGACGCTGTATGACGCACCCTGGCAGGCCACCACGGTTGGAGAGTGCCGTTACATGCGGCCGGCCCTCAGCTGCTTCTAGGCACACCACGCTCCTGATCCGAACCAAGATGTGGTGCCAGGAACTGACCTTGAAGTGACACGATTGCGGGGGGACGAACGACATTGGCCAATACGCACCTAGGTAGATAAATGGTGGTTACTTCAGACTAATATCTAGCGGCTGCAAACAAGTGTCAGTGAAAAGAAGGCTGGGGCTTGCCATTCGCCAATTGGGTTTGTGTTGTAAGAAGGCAGCGCAACCCAGGTACCTATGTACAGTAAGTACAGCGGCTCGAGGGTCGAACCCTGACACCGGTCGTGCTGAGCCCATGACATCACACCAAGCCAGCACTGCCACACGACGTGTGCAAATCGGAATGTCTCACGGCGGGAAGGTGACGCGTGTTCGGTTCGAGGGGCGTACATGATAGCGTGCAACTCCGAGTTGCACCTCCCGATGCGACCCTGCATCATTGCGCCCCCGAAACAAGAGTGAATATGTTTTCCAAGCTCAAGAACCTCGCCGAAAAGGGGCAGGCCTCGAGCCCTCGGTCCGGCGACGACAAGGGAGAGTCGCTCACCACCATCCTCCCTACGCGAGAGGACAGGGCGAATCTCCTGCTTCTGATTGCGGACCTGATCGAGGTGATGCGAGTCCAGCTTGTCGATACATTCGACCCGAACAAATTCGAGAGTGCTACACCGCTTAAGATTAGCCGCTCCATAGCTGGTGACGATACTGTCCTAGAAATCAAGCCCGAAGCCGCAGAACAGAATGTTCCTGGAGTGGAAGAGGCTGCAGATGATGCATCCAAGACCGCGCCCGGAAATGACACCAACACAAAGGAAGAGAAGCGTAAAGATGCGGCCGACGGGGCGAGGAAGGCCTTGGAGAGACGGACCAAGGAGCTTGCCAGGCCAGAGAATGTGGCCTTAAAGGAGGCAGCACTCACGCATTTTGACGACTGGCGTGACAAAGTTATGCAGCGCATTGGAGAGGCGGTCAATCAGCGCGATGACGGGGAGGAGGCAGGTCAACTCGACCACCAGTCCCGCCCCTCGAGCCAACAAAAGCCAGACCCGGCAGGCGAGTCGCTACAGACCATCTTCCCACCCCTCGAGACTCCGCTCATTGCGCTCAATGATGGCCGGCGCGTTCTGATTATGCATTCAATCTTGCTCATCTTGTTGGGACTAGAGTCCTACCCAGCAGAATCCAGAGTTCTGATGATTCGGCTCATAAGCTCATTAGGAGGGTTATCCATGGATCTACTAGCCCAGGATGAGATATCAGTGGCCAAAGGGCTCCTGGAGGCCGCGAAACAGCAGATGGACGCGGATGAGGAGACCAAGAAGAAGGTCGAGGAGGGCTCAACGGCCAGGAAGTGGAAGGTTGGTCTCGGCGCAGTGGCTGGAGCCGTCCTCATTGGAGTAACAGGTGGTCTCGCTGCTCCCTTGCTCGCTGCTGGAGTTGGGACCGTCATGGGTGGTCTGGGACTCGGCGCAACTGCCACCGCAGGATACCTGGGCGCCTTGGCCGGCTCAGCACCCCTCGTTGGTATACTTTTCGGTGCATATGGCGGGAGGATGACTGGGAAAATGGTCGATGAGTACGCAAAAGAGGTCGAAGACTTCGCATTCATACCAATCAACAAACCATCACTCTTCCAGCGCGGCAAGCAGGATGAAAAGAACGCAAGGCACCTCCGAGTCACTGTGGGTATCTCAGGTTGGCTTGTCGAAGAGCGGGAAACAACTCTTCCATGGCAAACGATCAGCGGCCGCAGCACGGAAGCATTCGCTCTCAGATGGGAGCTTGATGCTTTGCTCCGGCTGGGATGCGCCCTGAATACTTATATCAAGAGCTATGCCTGGGGCTTCGCCAAGAAGGAGATTCTGAGCCGCACCATATTCGCCACACTTGCCTCGGCCCTCACCCTGCCCTATGCTCTCGCCAAGGCCTCGCGCGTCATCGATAACCCCTTCAGTGTCGCGGTGTCACGGAGTGAGAAGGCAGGCAAAGTTCTGGCCGACGCCCTCATAAACAAGGTCCAAGGCGAGCGGCCGATCACTCTTATGGGCTACTCGCTCGGGGCGAGGGTCATATACACTTGCCTCGCTGAGCTCGCGGACCGCAAGGCGTTCGGCCTGGTAGAATCAGTCTGCCTCATTGGCTCAGCTGCTCCATCCGATCCTATCGCCTGGCGGAAAATACGCTCCGTTGTCGCTGGTCGCGTGATCAACGTCTTTTCCACCAAAGACTACCTGCTCGCCTTCCTATACCGCGCCAACAGCTTCCAGTACGGTATTGCCGGCCTGCAAGCAATTCGTCAGGTCCAGGGGATTGAGAATGTTGACGTATCGGATCTTGTCGATGGACACACGCAGTATAGGTTCCTGGTGGGGGCGATCCTGGCGAAACTAGATCTCGAGGATATCGACAGAGAGGTCGTCGAAAACCAGATGAAAAAGCTGAAGCGTCAGGAGAAAGAGGACAAAGAAGAGCGCGAGCGCAAGGAAGCGGAGGGCAAGTCCGCCGAAGAGGAGGCTGACGAGATGGAAAAGGAAGTTGAGCAAAAGAGCAAAGCGGCCAAGGCGATGGACTGGGTGGGCAACAAGGTGTCAGGCATAAACAAGAAGAAGTCGGCGCCAACAGAGAACGTGATGACAGAGGAAGATATGATGCATGAGGCTGAAAAGCGGTAACTTTTGCCGGGAGTGAATATAATCGTGCTTCCTGCGTCTTATGGCTAAGGGCATAAGGAGCGAAACACAATTCAGAGAGAGCCCATGAAGGTATCTTCCTGAGATCACTAAATATCAGTCAAGCTCACCCTAACAGGTACCTCAGCAGTCAGGCAGACCATTTTGTCTCGTTAAATTTGCACCAAGTGATTGTCCTCCCCAGCGAACAAGGAAGTTACCGTTCTAAAGGCATGCTGGTAAAATGGACGACGATCTCTGCTCGGGTACCCAAACCACGTCCATATCTCTCCCCAACCTTCTATGGGACACCCTCCTATGGGACATCCTCCTACGGAACAAGACTTCCATCCTATGGAATGCCCTCTCATGTATTAATGTTCTAAAGGGGAACCTCTTATAGGTGATCATCTAGATAAGAAGTAGTTGAGTCATAGTACGAACTTTGTTATTACTGTGACAGTACTGCTAGTTTTCAACTTATATACTGCTTGGAGCTAAGTCTTTCGACTTGGAATTCTAGTCTTTTAGCTAATCGGTCTATTGTGCAAGTAGTATAATAGATCTGTGGCATCGATAAAGTAACCACCTAGATATAGGTATAATACACGGGCTCTTAAATGACATCAAATGATTTTTCAAGGGGAAGCGGTGCTGTGGTAACAGTTGCTGTGGTAACAGTTGCTGTGGTGAGAATATTTCACACATATGTTCTCCTGGGCACTAGCTGCCTTAAATTCATTTCCCCGTCTTTACATACTCAGCATTGGTATGAAACATGAACAGTTCTGGCTTGTCTGGCTCATCTCACATCTTCAAGCTGCTCACTTCTCATCGGCCTTGTTCCGTTCCACACTACCCTTCTCATCATCTGGGCTGAGAAGCTCCACAACACCATGTTCTCCAGAATCATCTGGGGAATTCAACTTGTTCCTACTCTCTCGCAAAACCAGTAGGCGGATAATAATCACCGCGATGATTGCCGCAAATATGAATCCAAACGTTGCAGGGAATCCGTAGCCTAGGTTGATACTTGGTCAGCTCTACCTTCGACCAACATTGTGCTTGGGTGGAACTCACGAAAGCTCGGGGCCATGGTCTGCGGGAAAATCACAATAGGAATCCAGGCATCAAAAGCATATTGCATGCCGTTCATGCTGCTGATGACCAGGGCACGCTCTTCGTTGTCGCTTGCGCACACCTCGTTTGCCCAAGTGTAACTATCGGTGATGTCAGTACCGGTATATCCCAGGAACTTTTAGCTGCTTGATTGACTCACAAGACTGCCGTCATAAGGTGTACGCTACTTGTTAGAAATGCAAACTCCTTCAACGGGACACTAGAAGGCCATACAGCCAAGATCCCATTGGGTATCAGACCGAGCAGCTTGTAAGGACGTTACCAAGAGGAACTTTAGAAGCAAGGTTGGTTCTACTCACTAGTGGACCCAATATCAATGCAAATCTACTACCCGTGTAGTCAGACAAGAATCCCCACAAGATCACACATGCCGCACTGATCAGCTTGGAACCAGTCGGTATCACATTTCGATCGACAACGGAGAAATGTTCCGACTTCAACCAGATTCCAAAATAGCCACCAGCCTGGCAGGACAAGCCGTATAGCTACGCCGAAAGATCAGCCATATTGATAACCGAGTAGCATCAAATGCCAATCGCATCACTTACCACGTAGCCGGGAACAAAAGCGTACCACCTCCATTTGGACAAAACACGCCTGAACGTCTGGAGATCCACACCCTTTGGGGCTGCCTTTCCGGCTTTTTGAACGCGGGAAATCGCCAATTCACACTCCTCAGGCGTCAGGAACTTTGCTTTGGTCGTGTACGGTGTGTCCGGAAGAACGAAATAGGTTGCAATTCCGACGGGTATGGTCATACACTATGTGTTCGCGTCAGTAGAAACCGCCATAGGGGATCCGGAGTGCGACGGCGGTGGGAACTCACCCCGCAGATGATGTAAAGCCATCTCCAGCCAGCCAAACCATGCTGTCCATTGAGACTCTCATATACAGCAGCTTGCAGATATCCACCAAAAGCAGACCCTAGCGGAGCTGTCACATGGAAAATGGCCACCCGCTTAGCGAGTTCTGTCTTGGTATACCAACTCCCTAATACGTAGAGGAGGACCGGGAAGAAGGAGCTCTCAAACAGCCCGACCAGGAACCGGAATGCGTATAGCTCGCCGACATTGTGCATGCCCGCTTGTGCAAAAGTCCAAACGCCCTTCAGACAGCAGAAGTCAGCATCTATCTCCCTAGCCTTTGCTTCGATGGCCATGAAAAGCCGCTCCCCGAGAGTCCTCTCGGCAATAGTAGAAGAAAAATAATAAGACTCAACGAGCTTACCCATCCAACCTCCATGAAAACAAGCCAAACACTAGGCCGGATCTTCTGGACAATAAGCGTGCTAGGCACCTGCATGACAGCGTAGGCGCACGTATAAGCCGTCTGGGCGTACGTGTACTCGTTGCCGTACATTGCGAGATCCTCCTGCATTCCTGAGACCTGTTTTCTGTTAGTTCATCTGCGTTATATTCTGAAGTGGTACATTGTGGGACATTGCAAAGGCGGGGGACCGTAAGGGCGGAAGTACGGTACTAACGTATGCATTGGCGAGGTTTCCCTGATCGAGATACTTCATAAAGAAACCTAGACAGCCTATGGTCAGAATCGACCAGTCCAATTTTCTCAGAAGCCTCCGCTCCTCTGGCGTCTTGAGGTGAGTGTCTGTGTCCCAGATGAAAGATCTGAATGACCGCGACGGCGTCTTCTTCTCCTGCGGCTCACTATCGGCCATGGCTTCGAATGTTTCCGCACTTGAGGCTCGACAACGACAACTTCGGGGACGGTGATGTGAGTTTTGGGCTACGATTATTATTCGGGCCTAGGACTTCAAAGTCCTTTTCCTTTTTTTCCCACGTGTGCCGTGTCTTCGCGCGAGCGTGGCAAAAATACAGCCTGGATGTTTTCGTATATATACTCAAGATTAGCCTCGGCAACCGCCGCAGTGTGGAAATCGCACCCGCATGCGCTGATGGCATCAGATGGCCGCGGCAGGAGATCATCGCGGGTGTGTGGTTCAAAAGAGGACAAGCCTCCCCTCTTATCAGCCTCCTTGTTCCCCCCGCGAGAGCAAGTGGAGAGGTTGATGCAACCTCGCTGCGGCCCCTGAGGCCAATCAATGCCAGCGCAGCGCAATTTTGAGGTTGATTGGGGGTCAGTGTCGATCAAAACGCAAAGGGTCGAGATAATGGCGAGCTCGCCCTAGTACAGTTCCGGCACGGTGCGTCGCCAAGCAGATTGGCTGGTGCCCTCGCTTCTCAGCACAGTATGCGTGAGAGGAAACTGCTGCGTATTTTATGTCAAATTCGAACCCTCCATAGAATGCGTGCCGGGCCAAGGCCGTCTTGGGTTGGAGTCGTGGACGAGCGAAATCCACATCTAGGTTACGTGCATATTTCCTTCGGGCTACTGAAAGTGCTCCACAACGGTACTGGGAATTGCAAAAGCTGCTAGTAGAAATGTGACTGTTTCGTGCCTAAGTTCTCGGATTGTGATGTCAATACGCTGTTATATCATACTTCCAATAACAATTCCGCTTGGAAGAAGAAGACTGAATCGACTTCACGGCCGAAGGAAGCCTTTCATACCAGACCCGACCTAAACGAGACGCATATTTCAACATCTCGATGTGACACTTCTTAACACCCACAAAGTGCACTCGAGTCAATTTGTAGGACGAAATGATTTGTCCGGTCAAGGTAAACTGTCTCGTTTGCGTGCAACTCCGATTCCCACACAGGCCATCCGTTGTTCAAGTCCTCGAAGCGCTCCTGCCAGCGCTTGAGTGGGCGACAGGTAAAAATTATGGTCTGGTCGGGCTCTCCAGTACCGACCTCTCTGTGAAGGGATCTGCAGTGCTCTTGTCTGGGCATCTTCGTGAGGTCCGAATGCCTAGACTGGTCATCAAATGGACGAAAATCGGCGGGATCAACTTGGTGTTGGTCTACTCTTGTTGTAAAGTGAAGGACACATAAACTTTTCCTGACCAGCACGCTGCGCCAGCTAGTGGTGACGTTAGTCCTGCTTCGGATCCTGACGTGTTGCATTCTAGGACATTCCCAAACGTGAGAGACGGGGATCCGCGACAGGTGAAAGTAATACTTACATATGTACACGAAGCTCTGCTGGCAGCACTGAAAGGAGCAGGGAATTCTTTTGCCCGGAAGGTTCGTGGTCCAACAAGACATCTCTTGGAGGAATTGACGATGCTATCTCATGGTCCGAGTGCTCAGAGACCAGTGTAACGGGCTGTTTGGGGCTGCGCCGCACACGTCGAGGTTGATGGAGAATATCTCTTAGTTGGTATATCGAGACTGTCCGAGTCCTTGATTTTTGACAGCAGGTCGTTCAAGTCCTCGATCGGAACCATTGTCGTCTTAGCTGAAAGTCAAATAACTAAAGTTAATTTCATGAACTGTTGAATGAGTTGTTCCAGCAGGATGCTGATATGTCCGGAAGGGGCCGCGGGGTGTTTGCGCAGCCTCTCATGTTGTTTACTTTTTTGATTCCATGAGCTTTAGCGGACTTGGGTCGACTGACCTCCGGGTCTGTGATGGCAGGCACGATCTCACTAACTAGTCGTTTCGCTTGGGCATGGAAGTCACGCCTCATCGGTCGGGTGTCGAGGCATCGAACAAAGCGAGGGGTGAACTTGATTGGGTAGTGGTACGCAACAAGTGGCACCACATGTCCTCAAATCAGACAGAACTCTCCTTGGGCCTTCTTTCAAGTGTATCGATCGTTAGCATAGCACCGCCGTATCTTTAATAGGACGAGGCGTCATGATGGGGTCGTCGCCATCGCTTACTTCGTATCTACATAGCATTCTCCTGTGACAGGTTGTTCTATGGATCATTACCCCTATCACATGAATTCTATGCCCCCGATTAGCTGTTTCCAGGGAATATTCTTCTTGCGCGTATCTTCCAGGACATGAGACCAAGGCGCAAGTTTAAAGTCGACGTAGCGGCTGTTGTCGTAATCAATCCGATGGTGAACCGGCCGGAGTGGTGAATCCAGATCGGTCTGGTAGTGCCCTTTGTCCGAGCAACAGTGAGAACACTTTGCCTTTGATAGATCTATGACAAGCGGACCGGTAGGTTGCGAATTGGGCGCACCATCCCTGTTTTGGATGCCTTTCCTATTCGTATGAAACTAATGCGGACTTGGACTTGAGTTTCACCCTACGGAAGCTATTCTATAGAAGGGGATGAGAGAATCATCCCGCAGAAAGTTGTTTCTTAGGAGGTTGGGGATTTAGATGTCGCGGCCGCGTAACGGATACCCGAACAAAGCTTTTCTAATTCACTTGCATTAGCTCCGAGCTACTTAAGCATACATTCTTGTAGGTTGAGCTAGAGTTATATGTGGAACTCTGAAGAGCGTAGCCAAGAGTATCAGCTTGTAAGTTGGGCGGCCTATATCCCGACCACCCCCCGATTCTAACCACCCAAATTCATCCTCCTACACTACCTACCTACCTACTTTAACTTTATCTTCCCTATTAGATTTAGCTATAACAATATAATTATTTAGTATTTCTAATACTTTAAAGTCTTCTCTATCTACTAACTTAGCCTTAATTACCCTAGCTTTAATTTATACTCTATAAATATACTTAATCTATATAAACCTTAAGTTAGAGCTTATTTTAACCCTCCTCTTTTTAATAAGTACTAATACTTCTAACTTTACTTTAAGTAACTTAACTTTATAGAGGATATTATTTAATTCCTAGTCTTTCTTATTATATACTTTTTTAATCTTTTAGAAAAGTAGTTACTAAGTTATAGTTAAATATTTACTAGTCTTAAAAAAGGTATATAAATACTATATCTCTTAAGACTATTTTAATATTAATAACTTTAACTTCTTAATACTTATAGGTACTAGAGTAACTAATTTAACTTTTCTCTTTTTTATAATATTATTAGATTTAGCTAATTTAGCCTTCTTTACCTTTATTTTAAAGAGTTATATACTAAGGAGTAGCTTAGCTATATTAACTAGCTATAAACTAGTTATATATTACCTATTAAGTATATTTAACTTCTTTAGTATCTTTATTCTTACTAAATAATAATAGTAAAGAAATAACTACTTACTAGATATTATATTTTTAGTATAAAAGTTAAATAAATTAACTTCTACTTTATATATTACTTTAAAGAATTTAAATATATTTAAATTAAGTAACTATAAGATATAAAAAGTATATACTAGTAAATAAACTATATAGACTTTATTTAAAAAGTATTCTTATATAAAATTATATATATAATAGCTTTTATACTTATTAATAATAAGTAATTATTATTTCTTTAAATTACTTAGCTTAGTTTAAAGAATAAAGATCTTCTAAAGCTATTTAAATATTATAATATTATTAGTCTAGCTATTATTAGTTACTATAAATTTCTAGTCTTTATAACTTTTAAGGGTTTTAAACTACTATTATTATATACTTTTCTTTTTAAAAATAATTAGTAGAGGGGTTACTTTACCTATAGTAGAGATATACTCTATAAAGAAGGTTTATACTTATTCTTTATTACTTTTTTATATAATAACTTATCTTACCTTTAGCTTAAGGATAATTCTATTACTTCTAGTACTTTTAGTAATACCCTTTTTATCTATATTATATCTATTTTCTTATCTAATTTTAAGTACTATTAGAAGTTAAAGGAGGTTAAACTATAACTTAATTATTTTTATTTTAATACTATTAATATAACTATAGTATATTTAATAACTTAAATAGTTATAAATACTAGGATTTTTTATTAGAAAACCTTTAAGCTACTTTTTACTAAAGGATAATAGTTATAAAAGTTAACTAGACTATAAAGACCTATATCTTTATATATATTAATAGTATCTTTAGATTAACCTATATAAGTATAAATAACTTTTTTTTCTAGGTTAATAATAGTTTTATCTATTAGTTTACTATATTAGAATAGTTTTAAGTACTCTTTATTTAATTAAATAGTATTATCTTTAAAATACTTTAATACTAGGTAGCCTCTTAGATACTAGTACTATTAGTAATCCCTTTAAGAGCTACCTATATATTATCTTTAGTATACTGCTTTATTAGAGGGTACTGATGATATATATAAAGTTTGAAGAGAAGAAAAAAATCCTCTATAAAGAAAACGTGGTTTGAGTGTGGAAGTGGACCTGACGCGAATGCGGGTGTGGGGTGGTCGGAATCGGGGGGTGGTCGGGATGTGGGCCGCCCAACTTACACAACGAACAGTGGCTCAGACGATCTGGTTCGCTCTATTCTCCCTGTTCCTCTCAGCCTCCCCGATGCGCTTCACCTCAGCTGCATCCGCCAAGTCTTCATCGCTGAGGCCCATACCCATCCTCTCGCGGCGGTGAATAGCCTGCTCGATGGTCTCCTCGCCCGCGATCTCGCGTACATCAGCATCATGCTCCACCTCAAACTTGCGGCGCAGGTGCTCGGGGCCGAGGAACGTCAGAAAGATAACGTAGGCGTACACACAGCCCATGAAGATGCAGATGACCTTTCCGTATCCGTATCGCTTGACTCCGTTCTCTGTTGGCGGTAGTGGGAACCGCTCGCCAATGGTCGCCTCGATGGTCGAGCTCGCAGAGCTGACGAGGTTTCCCAGCTGGTACGAGGTCCCCACAACGAAGGTCCGGAAGGCGCCCGGCGAAAGCTCCATTAGATGAATGGGAATGACCCCCCAAGCACCTTGCACGCAGAACTGCTCGAAAAACGCCGCTGCAATAACTCGCTCGTTTTCGACGAAGCTGTACGGGTATAGGAGTGCACCACCAACGACACAGATCACGATGATACTGAGTCTGCGGCCAAATGACTGCGACAGGAAGCCGACAACGGTGCCACCGGTCATTGCGCCAAGATTGGCTACAACCTGAGTGACTGTCACTTCATTTTCATCGAACTGAAACTGGTTCTTTAGCATCGTCGGGTACAAATCCTGGCTGCCGTGGCTCATAAAGTTGAAGCCTGCCATGAGAAGGACAAGGTACGTGAGGAGCAACCAGTGCCTGCGGAGAGCGACCTTGCCCTCCTGGATGAAGGTCTTCGATACGCTGCTCCCGCTGGCCTGCGCGGTACGCCGCACGGATTCTCTTTGCTGGTGAACCTTCGTTTCGGGCAGCATCAGGCGGAAGAGGATAATCAAGACCGGGGGGCATGCGCCAAACCAGTATAAAGGCCTCCAAGAGTGTGGGGTGGTGTCGACTAATCCGCGTGCAAAGGCGGTGGCGAGAAGATAGCCGAAAGCATAGCCTTGCTGCAAGATACCGGACATCAAGCCACGAGTCTCTTCTGGGAGATCTTCCAGTGCGGTAGCGGCAGCATTGCCGTACAGACCTCCCATGGCTATACCAAACAGAGCCCTACAAGCGAGAAACTGGTCGTATGTGCTGCAGAAACCGGTGCCCTAAGAACTCGATGTTAGAGCACGTGCACAACGACGATCCCGACCGTCTTGGTTCCTTTTGATCAAGTACGAGCCCCAAGACCGTGCCCTTGTCTGTGATTTGTTGCAGTGAAACACATTCAGGGAATGGCCAACCACTCGGCTGGGTCGTTCCGGGAATGTGGGCGGCCAAGGCTGGGGGGGGGCTTGGCGTTGGCAGATTAAGCTTCGCCAAGTTGATCGATCCACACCCCAAGAAATGGGCTCGGCCGTTCCCAGAAAGCTTATTTTCAGGGCCAAAGCAAGACACGAGACAGGGCTTACAAGTTCAAGAATAATGAACAAAACATTGTTCACGATGAAAGGCCACTTACGACCATAACGATCCGCCGCGATACCGAATAAGATAGATCCAACAGAGCGAAACATCAAAACGAGTGTTCTAGGTGACGTTAGTCCTGCTACTGGTCCTAGAGTGTTGCATTCTAGAACATTCCAAAAAAAAAAAATTGGAAGACGGATATCCGTCACAGGTGAAAAGTGATGCTTACATTCCCCAGGTTATCTCGGTGTTGGTCTTGCTGGTAGATGTTAGCCCTGGCGCGATTCAACGGCCTCGTTACAGAGTTTGCTACGAGTAAGCGCCAACGCTTCTAGCCTCTTGATAAGTGCGTTATCGAGGAGCCCCGGAAGGCAAGATGTGATGAGGTGCAAGCAGGGACAAGAGTGCTGGTCAGCAACTGAGACGAGTCTCGGAAAGGTACTTGCCCAAATGTCTCGGCGAGGTCGCTGACAGTAAGCGAGACGGTGAAGAAGTCGAAAGCATCCCATGTCTGTAGAAGTGTGGTCAGCATTTGCTTGTTGATGTTGGCTCAGACGCGAATGAGAAAGTTAATTTGGAACAGGACTACTCGTACCCAAGCGAAGAAGGCGACCAGGAAGAATGCCCAGTGGTGGCCGTTGAGCATCATGATCAGCTTCAGGGGGTTCGGAAGCTTGGACATGGGGGGCTTCAGGCTGGTGAATCGGGAGGCGAGGTATTGCCCAGCCGACATGCCGTGGTGAGGCGGCTCATCGCCCAAGTGCTCCTCAGCCGGGCGTGGCTGCGTGTCGACATGGCCATGATGATCGGTGGTGGGCTTCTCGTTGTCCGACATTTTGGGTAGAAAGGAGTAATGACGGATCTGCCAGCAGGTCAGGAAGTGAGGAGAGGAGACCCGGGAAGGACAGCTTTTTCACGAGGCAGCTGGAACACCAGTGCCTGGTATATAAACGATTCACCTCCATCTTGGGGGTGACTGAGATGGGATGGCGTGCGGGGTTGCACATCAGAGACTGGGGGCGAGAGCCGAGCTGGTCCAAGGATTACGGTCCCGCTGTCGAAAGGATTGATCGTGTGCCGCATCGGCGACGAGTTAGTTGGTTTCGGCTAAGCAAAGCGAATGACGTTTGAGGCGTAGAGGCAGAGAGCTTGCAGGGATTCCGAGTCATCATCGTTTGTGTTGGTGTGAGCGGCAAGCTGCAAGCTGCTGGTCGTATTCACAAATCCAGTCGAGATTTATGAGGCTCTGTCTCTTTTTCTCCGTGACAGAGGTCGGTCCTTTGGTGGCCATGCACAGTAGCGTTCCAAACCTCGACAGGTGCGCATCGGACCCTCACTGGATTCAAATGTTATGCCGCCGGTCTTGACACTCTGGACTTCGGTCCTGAAGTTCACTGTTGACAAACTGCTCAGGTTATCCAGGTCTACTTGTCCCGGCTGCGAGGCTGGCATTCGGTTCAAACGAGAAGAAACGGTTGGATTCGATGTGTGCGGGCGACGACAACCTCGTCAGGGGTGGTGGTGTTGAGTGCCCGGCTTGGCCAGTCCCCCAGTCCCCCACACCAGAGGCCCCACACACACCCCGCACAACGCCTCTCACGCGGGCGCGGGCCCACTCCAACGTTGGGCGCCTCTTCCCCAAAATTCTGTTTGGACCATACTCCATCCACCAGGCATGTTTTGGTTCTGGCAGAATAGCCAGCCCTTTGTCTGTCATCCAAACTGTCTCGAGACGCGGCCTTCCAGCTCGGCTGTTCGTCGTGACACCAGCAGGGCCTGGCTGTTCCCACGGCGGTCACATTCTCTATTCCTGTAGCACTGTCGTACATGAGGACACAAATTCATGGTGTTACCACAACCCCTGTGGCTTGCCTACCTCTGGTCTGTTGGAAGTTGTTCTGTGGGCTGGCTAACTCTAGGAGGCTGGGCCCTAGAGAATTGCATTGTAGGAGGTTGTACGATAAGAGAACAGCATGTTTTCCCATGGGAGCGAGGTTCGCACGAGAATGTTGCAGCTCACCCCCTGTCTTGAACAAAGTCCTAGCAGCGCGGTGAACCGGTGGTCGACCGCGACAAACAAATAGGATTGCCGGCCTCTATCAGGCGTTGAATCGATATATTCTTGTGTCATGGTAGTAGTGTGGGGGTGAGGCCTCTCTTCACTGTCGAGGTCTACCAGGCTCGGGCTCGGGCTCGGGCTCGGGCTTGGTATCAGCAGGGGTCTCAGACTTGTTCCTACTAGATGCATCGGTAATAGTTCTCATCCCGTATCACTTGCTACTTGAAAACTGACCTCGGGGCCTTATACCTTAGACACTGGGACGCTGCAAAGATGAGGTGCATCAGCACTTGTGATTGCCAAGGGTAAGGAACGCCAATGGAGTGAAATGCACCATGAAATAGTTACAGCTTATCTCGTTGTCCTGAGAGACCTCATCACAAATCCCTTGGGTGGGAGCTTGCCCAATGGTCTCTCCTTGGGCCGTGTCAATTGCTTCGGAATGGACCTGAAGTCTTGCTCCGCTCCTCCAACATGCGGTCTCCAGCCAGGGCCCTCTTGTTGCTTTGGAGACGTTGGGGGTATTGAAAATGGTTGAGCTGGGTGTGCTCATCGTGTTCAACCTTGAGGGTCCCGAGGGTGTTGAGATGGGATTGTTGGTATGGGCAGAGGGAAGAAGACCAAGGCACTGGCACACACAATGCCTAGCTCGTCACCGCCGGCCCTGCTCGCTGTTCGGAGACAACCCAGCACACAAGACCCGTGGTTTTGGGAGCGCTAGCTCTAGCATTGTAGCGGTCATCATTGTCGCGAGGGTGACATTGTCGGCGGGGCCCACCAAGGATCTGGTCCCAGCACGCCTGGGCAGCTGTCTGCTCAAAGCTACGTGCCTTCTAGGTGCTACGTTGGAGTTGCAGGTGCTGTGGTAATCCCAGCGCAGCAGAGCGCTGCGCCGTCAAGATAAGCTCCCCAGGTCTGTCTGCCCTGCGCCGCAACAGAATGCTTTGGCTGCTACTGTTCCGGCAGGGCTCAGGCCCGGGATTGCAAGCAGTGCTAGGTCGCTGCAATCCTCACACTGACGACACGACTCTGGGCTGCCCAGGTACGGAGCAGGGGTCCCTTGCTCCTGTCTTGCAGCAACTGCGAGGAACTGCTCAGCCTCTGCTAACAGCCTATCTGTGCTTTGATGGACGAGTGCATGGGTGCAGTGACAGGTGCAGCACGTACATACAAACATCAGTTATATTCCAGTGCGCAACCATGAACACCGTAGTACCCGTGACAGCGGTTAGTAGTGGGAGAGATATATAAGAAGGCATGGGCTGGGCTGGTGTCTCCTGTCTCCCGTCTCCCACCCTACAGGGACAAAGCCTCCTTAGGAATTCACTCACAATAAGACATGGCACCAGCTGAGTCCAACGCTCTCCCCTTCCAGACCAAGGGGCAGGAGCCTCATTTCCCAGAGGAGCTTGAGGGGTGGAAAGGCTATATCGAGTGGGAGAAATACCCAGAAAAGAAGAAAGAAGCAGAGGCCATTCTTGACAAATACGACTTCCCCGATGTGAGCAGAAAGCTTCTAGCTCATCTCACTCCTCCACTCGAGAATATCGGAACTGACGGCGACGCACCATTGACAGCCCCCCGAATTCCAACTACAATATGTGCCGCCCAAAAACCCACTCCTAACAGGGGAAAGGTTTAAGCAATACCATTATGCACTGGGGCCCACAGTCGCATCCATCCCATACTAGTTGGAAGTATGTCCTCGAGGAAAAGTCCAAGGATATGATCCACGTCCTCCAATTCCCATACAACGGAGAACCGCCTCGGGACCGGCTTGTCGAGAACCCCATCACCTCCAATGCGGATTTCTTTGTTCGCAATCACGGAGGCGTCCCTGAAATCGACGCCGAGAGATACACCCTCGACATCGGTGGCTTTGTCAAAGACCCCAAACGCATCACCCTGGCTGACCTGCAGAACGAGGACTTATTCCCGCGCAAGACAATGACAGTGTCACTGCAGTGCTCGGGAACCCGCCGCATAGAGCAGATCCGTACTTACCCAGGCGATGGTGACGAACTCATCAACGCGCCCTGGGGAGAGGGTGCAATCGGAACCGCCACATGGACCGGAGTCTCGCTCAAGAAGGTGATCAAATACTGCGGCGGCCTGACCCCCGAGGCCAAGGCGGGTCACCTTGAGTTCTTCGGTGCGGATACGTATTTTAAGAAAGGGAAAGTGATGAACTATCGCGTGAGTGTTCCATGGCGCAAGGTCAAGGCCAACGAGGTGCTGCTTGTCTGGGACATGAATGGAGAGCCGCTGCCGCGCATTCATGGCTACCCATTGCGGACAGTCGTCTGCGGCTACATCGGCGCCCGGAGCTGCAAGTGGCTGTATCGCATTGACGCCATCTCGGAGCCGTCACTCGCGCCCGTCCAGAGGAAAGAGTACCTGTACTACACTACCCAGGTGGGCAAGCAGAACTCGATGTACTCGAACGGCTTCAGCATCCAGGACATGCCCGTCAGTAGCGCCATCATGTCGCCCGTGGAGAAGGCCCAGATCATCCACGACGGCAAGATCAAGCTCAGGGGCTGGGCCTACAGTGGTGGTGGCCGCTGGCCGGTTCGTGTCGAGGTCAGCGGGGATGGCGGAAGTATCTGGTATGAAGTGCCATATGACAAGATGAGCAAGAAGTACTTCCACGCGTGGAGGCTGTGGGAGATTGAGATGCCGGTCGACGCAGAGGGCTGGTTAGAGTTCTGCGTCCGGACCTGGGACAATGCTTTAAACACGCAGCCTACTTTTACGCGCTCGGCTTGGTGAGTACTCCCGACCATTGGGCCAGAAACTATTGCCAGACTTGTCAATTCTTGTCCTTGAACTTTTCTGACTGCTGTGATAGGAACTGGGACCTTCACGTCACGTCATCCTGCCACCGCATCAAGGTCTACAGCATCAACCGTTCGCGGCCCGCCACTGCAGCGAGACTGAAGATGCTGGAAGACAAGGGCTTGTCCATCACTCCCATCACGAAGCCGCTGGAGTTTGATCTCGAGACTGACGACGAACGACGAGTGGCGTGCTAACATGGAGGCGCGCGATGGTAGGGATCCGGACGAGTAGGGTGAGTTTGGTTCATCGAAACAGAGCCGTGTGCTTTTTATGACCTGGACCCATTTTTTCGGACTGAGATTAGACATTTCAATATATGATGAACGCTTTGAATTTTCTTGCCAGTCTGTTCCCAGGGCCGCGGCTTCACCACAAAAGTGACAAGCACCAGTTCACGTTCATCTCGGTACGAGAATCAGCGTAAATAGCTACCCTGCGGGGCACGGCCCACCGGAGGGCGGGATGACGTCCTGCTTCTCGACAGTCTGGGCGCTTATCGCTGATAGCCAATCATGTCGTTGGTGGAGGTGATTTGACCCCTCGGCGGGAGGACCACCACCACCTAGCCGCCTCGGTTGTGGCCATATCAGGACGGCCTGCATCTTGCCTCTTCACCGTCTGGCATCCAATGCTCTAAACACCACGGCTTATTTGTCCCCATCCATCATGGCTTCAAGGGGGGTTTCTACTCTCAAATTCGTCGGCACCGTGTCACTGGGACTGCTGACGGTGAGTTGATCTCCTCTCTCTCTCTCTTGATTGATCCCCACCCTCATCAACTTGTCCGGCGCTGCGACATCCCCGCACTTGGGCTGTTCCGCTGATGCTTTTTTGGTGATGACTTCACGACTCCGTTGTGCCCTCATCAGCCCCATCCCACGACAAGAGAAAAGAATCTTGCTGACCTTTTGTCCATCCAGGGCCTGTCCTATACTCTGTCGACCCTGACCGTCCCAACACTCCTCACCCTGCCCACCGCCAACGAGGCCGCCAAGGCCTTCCGGTCCCTTGCCACCACCGCGAGGACGCACCTGCGCACCCTCGCCGGCATCTCCAGCACCGCATTCTTCCTCGCCTTCGCCCTGTCCCCCCGATCCGCCCGCCACCCCTACCTGCTGTATACCTCGGTGCTCGTCGCCCTCTCCCGCCTCAGCGCATCCGACATCGTCGCACCGTACCTGTTCGCCCACCCCCACACTCCCGCGCAGCAAAGGCAGTCGTCATCTCCTGCCTCGCGCAAGGATCGGTCGGCCGCCCGACGCATGGAGGCGAGCTACGACGTCATCGGAGGATCCGACGCCCACAGCGACTCGGCAAGCGACAGGAGCATCGAGGAAGACGCCGCGACGGCTGACAACAACTTCAACGGCGAGGAGGTCCGCGGCGAGGTCGAGTCGTTCCTCAAGAAGCAGGTCGTCTCCACCGCAACGGCGGGCCTGGGCTTCCTCATGGCTGTGGTCGGCATCTGGGGTGACGGTGCCGTGGGCTACGTCAGCGAGACGGTTGTCAAGGTCGTTGAGTTCTGAGGGGATGCAGTTCTATACTAGTTGACGAGCCAAGGGATGCTCAGGGGACGTCGAACCAAGCTTTGTGTTTTGTGTCCTTGACGGGGATGTGGAGGCGTTTGAAAGTGGCAGGCACACTCAAAAGAGAAGCTCGTGTTGATGGACTTGTGGGGAGCTTGATATCTTGTGAAGGTCAAACGTGTCTCTCCTCTTTGTACTCTTGCTCCTCTCCATCCAGCCTCAGAAAGACATGCTTATGACATTGATGATGTCACTTTGGACCAAGGGCTTTCTGCGTCTGCCTCCTGGTTGTTGCATTTATTTGGAAGGTGGTGCAAAAAGTCACTGCGACGGCCGGGGTTTGAACCCGGGTCTCCTCCTGGCCCCTTTGCAGCTTGAAATGGGAGGGAGGTGAGTTATACCACTACTCCACCGACGCTGCTTTTCAGCTGATGTGGTTCGGCCTGATGTTGGACTGGCCTGTGGTGGGTTGGGCTAGCTGCCTTCCCTAGGAAGGTTACTTGCTGTAGTCGAAACTGCGGGCATGGATCACAACAAAGAGAGCAGCGTGCCCGGCAGTAAGTAGTGAAGCCTGCCCAGTACAAACACCCCCTTGCTCCCAGACGAGTACAGGCCATCATATCTCACATTTCTAAAACGACAAGTCGCAAAATCTATGTCCTGGACAAGATAGATATCTCTCAGTGACAAACACGTACCACAGTATAGACCAAACAGGCCTGTAAGCTGCTCATAACAGACGTGTCGGGCCTTTCCACCCAGGCACCTGATATGGTAATTGGGGGCAGCATGAATTAATTATCCCTGGCAGTCCGTTCAGAAAAGACGTAAAGCAGAAAAGATGTGAAGCAAAAACCACATCCTTTTAAAACCATCAAAGTGAGAATGAGTGCTGGTCAGTCACGAGCGTTGGATAAGGTGGTTGGCCATGACAGCAAACCGTCTAAGTGGGAAGTGGAGTCGGAGCAGCTCCGCCCAGCACCAGCTCGCTCTCACTATCACGACACTGATTCTGACATTGCTATCTTCATCATATCTTTCTTCCCTATCCAATACAACTGACGTATGCTCATCGAATCATGAATGACCAAGAAGAAATGGAAGCTACCCAGCCTTGATGCAACAACACCTGACAGACTCCCACGCCACCCGTTCCCAGCACAATGCTCTCCTTCCTGGCCTGCCGCGTCCCAAGGACCTGCATCTCACACTTGGAAAGCATAACCCTCGACGGCGGCCGTGCCGCAGCCGAATTCAGACCGCCCACGGACCGCTACCTGGTCCTCAACCGCCTCCCACAAGCAGTCTCAGACGGCGAGGCCGCACGGCTGGGCTTACCACACGCCGGCGCGACCTCGTCGCTCGCCCCGCCCCTGCACCGCCACCTCTGGCAGGACGAGACCTTCCACGTACTAAAGGGCACGGCAAGGTTCACCCTCGGCACCAGCGGGTCCCGCATCAGCACGGAGAGGCTTGCCACGGCGGGCGAGGTGGTCGTCATCCCGCGGCGGACGGCCCATACGTTCTGCAACGCGAGCGAGAAGGATGAGCTGGTGCTGGAGTTTGTGCTGGACCCGGCCTCCCGGGATACGGATGAGGCATATTTCCGTGAGTGGCTTGCTGTCTGCCTTTCCAGCCTTTCGCTCCCCCCTCGGGACATATCTCCCCAGGCTGAATAACTCCTTGTTTACTTGATTTCGGGCAGGCAACGTCTGGGGGTATCGAGACGACTGCAAGAAAGCCGGCATGAAGCCGAGCATCTTCCAGGCTTGGTTGTTCATGCACCGTGGCGGCGTCGCAAAGGCTCTGCCCGGCCCTGAGGGCATCTCGATAGTCCTAGGCATGCTGCTCAATTACCTTGGTGGGGTTTTTATTGGCAAATGGCTGCTCGGCTACTCAGGATGTTATCACGAGTACTATCGCCCAAGCTCCCATTGACAGATGATGGCAGCTGAGACAGATCTTTCGGGTGCAATCGCATGCTGTTTAGATCTAGCATCATTCATCCTCTGGTCACCATCGTGTCTCGCATGAGCTTGTGTAGCTTGTATTGGTCAATATTCCCATTCCGATGTTACCGCTGGACTTGACGGGCCGCTGCTCTAGAGCTCCCTCTGTCGATTTGGGCTATGTGGACCGAACAGGTCGGGCCTCACGCTGCCCTAGAGAAGGGAACACTTTGTTCACATTCTGTGCCAGTCATTTGGACAAAACAAAGTTATCACAAGTATGTTCTTAGTTATATAACATCAACTATCCAAATGCTTCAAAAAGTTAGGGGTATTCGAAGGCGAAGTGTTACCAGAATCCAATGTGCTCGCTCGCTTGCTCGGTTCAGTGTTACCCTCGTATCAAGCCCGAGCCATGCCGACAAATCATCCTTGATCATGTACCTTCCAAGATTGCCGTATCCCATCATATCCATTTCTTCCCTTTCGTATCCGTCGAGTCATGTCCTGAAATCAATCCATCGTAAGCTCGTCACTTCAGTTGCCCTTCAGCTTCTTCCACCAGCTGCTCGCGCTGCTTCTAGGCGTCGCAGTGGCATACGCGTCCCCAACATAGCTGTGTCTCTTCCTCTCCCCGCTGCCATCACTGCCCCCAGCCCTCTCTTCCCTCCTCTTCCTTCGCCTGCGCTCGCCATCCTCGTCGCCCACTTCTATGTCGACCACCCCATCGCCGTACTTCCTTCGCCGTCTCCGCTCGTGGCGGGCGGCCGCGTCATCTATGTCATCCATGGCTTCGTTGGGAACCTCGGCGTCTTCGGGCGGCGGGCCGGCATCACTGTGATCCTTAACCCAGCTTGACGTCCCGGAGTACGGCCACGGGTTGGGATGCGGTTCAGATTTCCGGAACAGCTTGTCTAAACCATCGGTGTGACGCCGTGAAAGCTTGGATGGGCGGCCCGTGTCGTCATCTGCGCGCTCGGTGCGGCGGCGCGACGACGTCTTGCCATCGGTCGTGTCACGGGCAGCACGGCGCTCAGCACGGCGGCGACGGCGCTCTTCGTCGTCGTCGGCGTGCTGACGTTCGGGCTCTCGGTCGCTCTCGGCGGCGGCACGAGCTTTGCGTCTTTCACGCCGCGCAGCCCGCCTGGCTTCGTCGTCTTCGACGGCGGTCTCGCCGTTGGCCGCAGCTTGCTCGCGCTCCTGTTGGCGCTCAAGCCGCTTCTGCCTCCTGCGCTCCTCACGGGCTGCCTCCTTTTCCTCGGCGGCTCTGCGCTCCTCCTCTTGACGCGACTTGGCTGCGCGTCGCTCAGCGCGCCGCGCCTCCCGTTCGTCCTCTTCTTGTTTTCGGCGCTTCTCGCGGCGGGCCTCATCCTTGGCACGGCGTGAGTCCTCCGCCTCCTTATCGGCAGCTTCTCTTTCGGCTCTGCGCAGGCGACGAGCAGCCTTCCGTGCCTCAGCGTCCACGTCCGTCGCCGCACCCCCGTCCTCTGCGTCTGTGTTGTGGTGCGTGTTCCGTCGGCGCAACTCGGGTTTCGGGTCAGTTTTCGGCGTTGATAGTATCCCACCAAACAAGCCCCCCAGACCCTTCTTAGTAGATCCGCTCGTATTCGACCGCCGAAGGCCGGGCGGCGGAGTTGCGTCTGCCGCGTCAACCATGACAATGTCGTCATCTTCACGTGGGTATTGCTGCTTCAATGTCTTGTCAGTCTTCTGCTGGTCGCAACACATGTATGCTGGCAGTTGGCGGCTTACCTTGTGCCTCCGGCGCGAGGACTTCTCGGGACTCGACTCCATGGCATCGTTGTCGCCGACCATGACGATGTCATCCTCTTCAACTGCCCTCGAGCTCTTCTTGCGCCTGCTGCTGGACCTTCCCAGGGAATCACCGATTCCCACGCCTAGGATCTTGGCCGCCTTGGAGCTCATCGTGGGCACGTCATCCTCGGGTGGCGGCGAGACAATACCGCTCGGCACATCGAATGAGCTGCGCCGCGACGACTTGCCCTCCTTGTGGCGCTTTTCGCGTGTTGACATGGATCGAGAGATCGGGGGCGTGCTGTTGAACACGCTCATGAGCTTGGGCCGGACTGGTGTCTCCTTGGCCATATCCTTGACGCGCTCGCTGCGCTCTGCCTTGTCCGACGAGGAACCCGGGGCCGACAGCTTCTCCTCCTTCTCGGGCGAGCGCGACTTCTTCTCCCGTCTAGGCTCCTCGGGTGCCTTAGACTTAGAGGACTTCCTTTCCTTGCCGCTTGGCGTTGACGCGGACCACAGGCCCCAGCTCGAGCCGCCGTCGCGGTTGATCTTGGCCCGCTCCTTCTTGCCCTCCTTCTTCGGCTCATCCACGACCTCAGGTGGTGGCGAGAGAGGTGCGTCGGGGACAGCAGGAGGAGGGGGCGGCGGAGGCGGCACGGAGGCCGCGTCGTCGGTCTTTGACTTTGACTTCTTGCTCTTCTTGACCTTGGGAGACATTTCGATGACCTCAACTATATCATCCGGGAGCTGCTCATCGTCCTCGAGCGGGAAGCTTCCTGGGATTTCCGCGGCTCTGCTCTTGGACTTCTTCTTCTTTTTGCCGTCTTCGACCACTGGTTCCACCGGTGGGGGAGGAGGTGGCGGCGGCGGGATAGCGTCAGCAACTGGAGCAGGAGGTGGCGGCGGGATGGTAGCCTCAAATGCCTTTAATCTGTCAGCAATCTTGCCACCCACGGGCTTTCGGCCCCTCATGAGTGCTGGTGATGGGGTAGAGGCCGGCGCGCGGGTAGCTATGTCAAGGTCATGGTGATCGACCTCGGCCCCAAACTGCGTCTCTGGCCTGGGTCGCGACGATGGGTACGTGTCCTGCCAGGCAGACCAGGCACCGGCTACCACATTCTTGGGCGCCGAGTTCTCGACTGCGGCGCTATCGCTCGTGGTAGCTTCGAGAAGCTTGGATGACTCAGCATGTGCAATCTCGGCTGGGGCCCGACAGATTTGAACATGAGAAGCTGAGATGAAGACCGGGACGCCAACAATGGGCGTTGGTGTTGTGGAAATTGGAAAGTGCCGGGGTAGGTGGTGGCAGGGGGGCAAGGGTGGGTTACAATAGACATGCACTTACAGCTTCAGCCCCAGGACTCTTGCCCCTTTTGGGCTTAGGCGACTTCTTGGATGCACCCCAGAAATCGAACGGATCCACCTCCGCCGCCCTTGCCGTGGGCTTTGTGGGGGAGGACAGGAACTGGTCCAGCTCGTCCAGCTGATTCGCGTCCAGCTTGGCCAGGTCCTTGTCGAGGTCGTCGTCAGCCTTGGGGCACTCCGCCGCCACAGCCTCGTCGACGGGCGCACTGGCCGCTTCCGCAGCCTTGTCTCGAGCTTTCTTGTTGGCGCGCAGCAGGTCGTACTTCTCCTTGTCCTTCTTGAGCAGCTTCCTCCCGCCGTCCTTCTTCTTCTGCAGCTCTTGGAGCTCGGCCTCCTCCTTTTCGATTTCCTGCTGGCGGGCAAGCTCCTCAGCCTCGCGTGCAAGCCTTTCTTCCTCGTCTCGTGCGGCCTGTTCGGCAGCCTCCTGGGCAGCCTTTTCGTCCGCGCGGGCCTGGCAGCTGGCAGAAAGCTTGTCATACTTCTCCTTGTCCTTTTTGGTGAGTTTCTTGCCGGAGTCCTTCTTGGCCTGCAGGACGGCAAGGTCGGCCTCCTCGAGCGCGATGGCATCGATAGCCGCTTGCTTCGCCTCCTCTTCCTGCCTGGCGAGCTCTTCAGCCTCGCGGGCCAATCTCTCTTCTTCGGCCTTGGCTTCGGCGGCGAGGCGCTCCTCTTCTGCGATTCTCTCTTTCTCCGCCGCTTCCTCGGCCTCGCGCTTCTCGCGCTCTTTCTGCTCCTTCTCGGCCTTCTTCTTCTCCTTCTCCAGCTTCTCGAGGTCCTTCTTGCTGAGCTTGGGCTCTTTGGAGGACTTTTTGGAGTCTTTGTCGGACGACTTGGACTTGCTCCTACTCAATTCCGTAGAGCCGCTCGGGTCGTCCCATGCGTCGCCGGCGTCATGTGCGTCGACTTCTGTTTCTGTCAGATCCATACTTGGAGGTGTAGGTGCTGGTGGTGGGGGCTGCGTGGCCAGGGCGTTCTTACGATAACTCTTGTCCTTTTTGTCAACACCAAAGGTCGACCAAAAGTCGTCTCCACCCATCTTGTCCTTGGTATCGCCCATGAAATCTGCCCTGATCGGGTCGTCAATCACCTCAGCGGGGCTGTTCTTTGACTTCTTCTTGGAGCTGGTACCAAAGCTCCAGAGGTCGTCGGCGGGCGTCTGCACGTCCTTCTTCTTCGGCTTGCCCCAGCCAAAGTCGAAAGCGTCCGCCTCAGGAATAGCGGATGGCGGGTCTGGGACTGCTGGCGCGTCACCAGTACCGCCAGACTCGATCAGAGGGCTTGACTTCTCTTTCTTCTTGGACTTCTTGGAGCTGCTCAGTCCCCAGTCCATCCAGTCGTCGCCAGCGCCGTTGTCGTCGGCTGGATCGTCGTCGGCCCAGGAGAAACCTTTAGGGGCCTTCGGCTCGTCTTGCTTGGCCTCGTTCTCGGCGTCTTCTTTGAGGAGTTCTGCGGCCAGCTTCTCAGCTTCGGCTGAGGCGCGGTCTTGTGCTCGGAATTCCAACTCGGAGAGGCGGTCTTTCTCAGACTTCTTGAGCTTCTTTTTGGACTTGAGCGAGGCGATCTCGGCCTCCTCGGCTTCGATCTCCTCGCGGCGCTGTCGCTCCTCGAGTTCCCGGGCTTCTTGTTCGGCCTTCTCGCGGGCGAGCCGTCCGTCTTCCTCGGCTCTCTCTGCGGCTCGTCTGGCTTCCTCGTCGCGCTGGTCTTTGCGGTCTTGAAGCTCCTTGAGCCGAGCCTTCTCCGCCTTCTTGAGCTTGGCCTTGGATAGGAGGTCCGTAAGCTCACTCTCCTCGGCGGCGACTAAGGCGTCTTGTGCCGCGGTCTCGTCAACGGGAGCATCGTCCAAGACCGGGCCACTGTCAGCAGCGCCGTCAGCTGGTGGTTCGGCGCTGTCAGGAGTCGGCTCAGACGCGGCTTTTGCAGCGGCTTCGTATTCTCGCTGGTCCTTGCTGTCCTGGAGCTCCTTCAGGCGTGCCTTTTCCGCCTTCTTGAGCTTTGATTTGGATAACAACAGCTCGAGCTCGAGCTCCTCTTCCTCGATGAGTCTTTTGGCCGAACAGTCGCCCTCGTCTGGGATTGGCTCCGCGGTACCGCCACCAGCTGGTGCATCCTCGGCTGGCGGTGCACTCTCGTCAACTGGATCTGGAACGGCGGCGTCTGCCTTGGCTACAGCCTCCTGCTCGCGCTTTTCCTTGTTGTCTTGCAGTTCCTTGAGCCTAGTTTTTTCGGCTTTTTTGAGCTTCGACTTGGACAACAACAGCTCAATCTCGAGCTCTTCCTCCTCGATGAGCCGCGCGGCCTCGTCCTTGTCGGCCTGTGCACCGGCGTCGTCCACGGAGGTTGGGGCCGTTTCGTCGCTCTTGGACTCGATGCTATCTGCGCCACTCTCTGGGTTGGGTTCGTCCGGCTGAGCAATTTGGGCTTCGCGGGAACGCAGGTCTGCATTTTCCTCGAGGATGCGGAGGCGCTCCTTGTCCGCGCTTTTCAGTTTCTTCTTGGCTCGGAGCTGGGCCATCTCTTCCTCCTCCTCCTGGACGATTTTGGCCTTCTCATCGGCCTCAGCTTGTGCAGCTGCAGCCTGTGCGGCGTCAACTTCGGCCTGTGCGGCAGCGGCCAGTTCTTCCGCCTCGCGGGCCCGACTTTCAGCCCGGTCCTCAAGTTCTTGAAGCCTGTCCTTGTCCGCTCTTTTCAGCTTCTTTTTTGACCTCAGCTCGGCCATCTCGTCCTCTTCTTCTTGAGCAATTCTGGCCTTCTCGTCCGCTTCGGCCTGCGCGGCGTCAATTTCAGGCACGGGATCTTCAGCTGGGCCCGAGTCCCCTGCTGGGTCATCAGCGGATTGAGGGGCGGCGTCATCTTGCGCGTTGCTCCCGCCGGCTCCTGCCTTTTCCTCGGCTTCTCGAAGGCGTTCGTCGGCGCGGTCTTCAAGAACTCGCAGACGATCCTTGTCGGCCTTTTTCAGCTTCTTCTTCCCCCTAAGCTGTGCCATCTCCTCTTCTTCCTCCTGAATGATCCGCGCCTTTTCGTCTGCTTCGGCCTGGGCATCATCGAGCGGAGCGGAGCCATCAGCTGGGTCCACGTCTGCGAGCGCCCCTGCGTCATCAAGCAGATCAGCAGTGTCACCACTCGCGGGCTCGGCAGTCTTGGGCGCTGCTGCCTCCGCTGCCTTGGCCGCTTCCTCGACTTTGTCGGTCAGGACTTTGTACCTGTCCGTCTGCTTTTTGGTCATTTTACTGCCGATGTCCTTCTTGGTCTGTAATTTTGCAAGCTCGGCTTCCTCGTCTGGAGTCAGGGCTGGTTCCGGCTGTTTATCACTGGCGTCTGGAGCATCAGGTGCTTCCGGTAGGGGCTCGTCCTGTGCTGCTTGTGACTCCTCTATGACAGTCACCTTGCCCTTTTTCTTCTTCTGCAGGATCGATATGTTAAACCCAATGTACGTCAAGAAGCAGGCTTCGCTATCACGGAGAATGAACACAAGAGACACTTACATCCTTCTTAGTCGAGGACCAACCCCATATGTCGTCAGCGGCCTCCTCAGCCGGCTTCTCTTCTTCCTTGGGCGCTTCGTCCTTTTTGTTGTTTAGGCTGCCCCAAAAATCATCATCGCCGGTCTTAGCTTTGGGCACACCCCAAGAGAATGCGCCCACGTCTTTCGTGTCAGACGACTTGCTGCCCCCTAGAAAATCGAAGCTGTTCGAATCCTTGGAAACGTCGTCCTCGCCGAGAGCCCCGAAAGAGAACGTGGAAGTCTCCTTCTTCTTTGGCTTCGGGCGATTGATGCCCCAGGGGCTGTCGTCAACCGGGTATTCCGTTTTCTCTTCTTGAGCAGGCTTGCTGGCCTCGGTCTGTGAGCCGGTGATTCCTCCCCAGCCCCAGCTGCCGCCACCCCAGCCCGATGTCCAAGCGCTGATTCCCGTTTTCGGTTTGTCGGTTTTTGGGCTCAGGCCGAAATCTAGGCTGGTTGCATCCCCCGAATCGTCCAGTTTGATCTCGTGAAAATCGGTAGACACCGGTGGTACCTCTGGCAGGCCAAAGGCGTCTGCGGACTCGTCCTTGTTCTTCTTCTTCTTGCTGCCGACGGTGGAGAATCCCCAGATGTCGTCAGGGTCGGCTTCGGCGCCGTTCTTGTCGTCGTCTTTCTTGTCGTCGTCTTTCTTGTCGTCGTCTTTCTTGTCGTCGTCTTTCTTGTCGTCGTCTTTCTTGCCGCCGTCCCCGCTTCCACCATCTCCGCCTGCGTTGCCGCCGTTTGGATCCTTGTTGCCGTCGCCGCCCTCCTCGGTGCCATCCCCGTCCTTCTTGTCGTTTTCGTCCTCAAGCCAGTTGAAGGATGTCGTCTGCTTCTTCTTTTTCTTTCCTGCGGCTTCAATGAAGGCCTCATCTGACCCGAAATCGATCAGATCCATGTTCGGGTCGGCTAGCAGATCGGCATCGCGGTCATCACGTCGCCGTCGGCGTGCTTGCGAGCTCGGCAATGGTGCGTCACGGTCCTCGGGGCCCAGGCGGCGAACTTGAGCCGTCGAATCTGTACAGCTGATGTTGCGCAAATGCACAGGTGATTCCAAATCGTCGGTGGGTGGGGCCGGCAGGCGTCGGGTGCGCGACCATCTCGGCGAGCAGAAGTCAGGGATGACGAGTGGGTTGGTCCGGCAGTCTTTCGAACTGTGGGAGTGCTATAGAGACCACCAGTCAGTATAAGCTTCGGGAGGGGCCAGTCGCACGGTCGAACTTTAGACAGCCGCAAGGCTAGTTCAACGGGGGAGCGGTGGGCACCGACACCAGCCTAGTAGAGAAGCGGTCTCCAACTCCGGGCACCAGCACCATGCAATACACGGCCGCAGCGCGAACCAGATATTCGGAGCGAACGCTGAATCAAGGAACGACGAACCAGGCCGTGCCCGCGACGAGACAGAGACAGGCGGTGCGCGGTAATTGAGAAAGCTCCGAAATAACAATGGGAACTCACAGGTGAACGCCGCAATTGAACCCACGCCTCAGAGATGAGACTCAGTTGCGATTGTAATCGTGTGTGGAACTGGCCATTCCTCCTACATCGAAGTCGTCCACCCTGGCGAATAGCCTCAGAGGAACTCGGAGCCGCATGCCAGCCATCGCTTGCGGCGAAAGCTAGGACCTCGGCCGCGGCCATTTTGAATGTCGGAGGAACTGGAGGCGCGATGTCCTCGGGTTGTAAAACTCATGAGTGGCTTGCTGCGCAGAGGCGTGCCAGCTGTAAAGTAGTCGGATTCGCAGCGACGGGTCTGACAACTCCCAGACACGATTATTTTTCGTGCGCTGCTTGGTTGACCGGGCGGCGCGGGCAGATGACGACCTGAGAAGCGCTGGTTGGCGAGGTGTTTCTCTGGATCCCCGAGGGGTCGGTTCATGCAAGGAGGGCGAGAGAGAATGTGAGTAAAGGGGGCCAATGAGTCGTTGCAATGGCGAGGGAGGGGCCTCTCTTGCTCGGGATTGGCGTGCTGGGGGCAGGTTGTGTAACCCAAGGAGCTGTTACTCTTGCATATCCTCCTGGCCTGCAGCTCAGCTTCCCCTTCGCGGAGGGTGTCGAAATATGACGGCGCTGAGTGCTGGGACGCGAACAAGTAGCCAGGAGTTGTGGCAAGTCGAAGGAGGGCAAAAAGTTTGAGAGTGACGAGTTCATGCGTGGCAGGAGAGAGACGAGAAAATGCGCCAGACCCGTCGGACCCTAATCCCTGGCCGTAGGGATGGATGGATAGACGGTAAACTTCCAGAATGTGTGACGGGCTGACCGACAAATGAGGTCTGTAATAATAAGTGCATGTGCATACAGTACCAGAGTCGCAACAGGCGGCGCACAATGAGATTTCCGTAGTTGTGCGACTGTCAGCTACTTTACTTACTGGATGCTCGCGTCAAGTGGGGAGGGGCGGGGAGAAAGAGAATGACAGGGTTGAGAGCAGGAGAAGCCATCACATCGCAGCGCGCTCTCACAATGATGATGGCTGGACCGGGAGCAGCGGCGCATGACGGGTGAAATATAGACACCCTCCCAAGAGACCTCGGGACTGCAGGGCGCGGGCAGGGCAGGGTGGTGTCTTTTTTTTTTTGGATTTGGATGGCTGGGGGCAAGCTTCATTGGTCTCGAAGTGTCGCACCTGCCAGACAATCTTTGGAACCCTGGTCCGTCTTCCGCACTACGGCCCCATCCAGCAGCAGCCCACCACGGTACTGTCTGTCTGCATAGGCTCGTCGACCACACCATCTTTCCTTTTCCCACCACACCTATCACATCCACAATATCAACCATTTCTTGTCTTGCCCCCAGGCTACCCGATTGATTGTGCCCTCCGTTTTTGCGGGTGCGAATATATCCGATCTCTCAATCATTGGGACAATGTGGGACAATGGTACCGACTGACTGTCTTCGCTCTTCTCTGCTCGTCGTGGTCTCAATTCCGTCAGGTGGATAATTTCAGGATTGTTACGCGGCTGCACCGCCAGAAAACCCGTGAAACATCCAGCTGGCCATCGACGCTGTTGCTCTGCCCGTGCCGCTGTTCGCGAAACAAACGACCAGGCGAGTGCTAGCTCCCACGTCTGTGCTCCCACCCACCGGCCCGCGCTTGATCACGGGGAAGTGGGAACTCATGATCATCACCAAGGCCCGCCAGCACGAGTGTTTCACCTGATCTGGGAGGCAAACAGATGCTGTGTACATAGGTAGGGCTGGCAGACCCATTCAGGCTGCCAGGCATCCTCTTCCAGCCGGTCCTGTTCCATCCATCTACACATTCCTTGGACGGGAGTCACCGTGACATATCTACCCCTCCAAAGTGGACACGCGAAGTGGACTCGACAAGGATTCTAATGGCATACCAATACCTACCCTGGGGCTGGTAAAGTATCGTGAGGCCACAGCGGGACTGCCCAGCGGGACTGCCCAGCGGGACTGCCCAGCAGGTGTCAGGATGCATCTCCCTTCTCAGCCTGCACCTGTGCCTGCACAATGAGCGACTGGTCGCGTCCAACAATGGCCACCGGCCCGCTGCATTCCGAAAGGTGGTGTTCTGGCCAAGGTCCCAGACCCAAACGCCAGAGGACCCAGGGGACCCTGTGCCGGAACTCAGTGAGCTAATCTTGCATGTGCAACAATGCGACATCGAGGCCCTGCAAACCATTGCCACCTTCTCCTGCAGTGGCCGCTCGGGAGCTAGCATTGACTTGCATTGAATCAGTCGACCCGGAGCTGCAGCCCAACTGCCAGACTGCCTGGAAGTGGCATCGCTTCGCCCTCACCGCCATCTCCTCTGCACCGCCGCTTGTCGCGCTGGCAGAACAAGACCAACACTAGGGTGAAATTTCTTCTGGTCTGCCTCTGGGCCTACTCACGCGGCATCTGTCGCTGCGATGTAGCAGCTGCTGACTTTCAAGAACAAGACACGCTTGCCCTCTGCGCCTGTCGTGTCGTGTCGTGTCGTGTCACGCCTAAATCACGGCGGTGAAGCCTCCTGATGCCGCGAGACTGCATCTGCGTCTGTTTGGCTTCGAACATGGCGGACACAGCTGAACCGTAAGGTACCAACGCATGAGCGAGCATCGTCAGCTTCGCCGCCCTCTCTTTCTGTACTGTACTGTACTGTACTGCATTGCATGCTTGGGCCCATAGACGGGTTCCACCGGTTCCACGTCACCGACCCACTCTCCATCGACAACCGATGTCCAGTTATTCTCCTAGATCTTTGGGCGGGTGCGCGCTTCACCTCGGAGTTGAGAGACAGGAGGGCTCTGAAGCCTGTCCCGGCATAATTCATACAAGCAGCTCCTTCGCCGAATCCTACGGCGCAGCAATGGCGGATAGAGCCAAATATAGGCTCTCAGGCCTGTTTCAGGGGCCAATGCTGACAGTACTGGCCCTCTCTCATAACCATTTCCACGAGGTCAAAGCGGGCGACAGAAGCTGTCAACCGCCAACGGCAGTGCTCGGTTCTGACAACTCACTTTTCAGGTGACATTGAGAGGAGCCGGAGTGACGGACCCACGAGCAAGGCCACCAGCTGGGCCATATTCAGCCGCAACAAACACAGCCGCCGACCGACTGCTGAATCCCGAGACTCGAGACTACTTGCCTGCTCATCGTCACATTGCTCTGGCCATTCAACCCTGTACACTATTATTCTTCGCAATATTCCCGAAATCGTGTGAGAAACGTAGATCCGGGTTCGTTTCACTAAATTTACCTGCGGTGGGAGACTTCCCGTCACCTCAAACAGAGCCAGCTCGGCCACAGAGACAAAACTTTCGACCGCACAAAGAGCGTCTTGCCTACCCACTTCCCAGCCCAGATCCATCCACACTATGCCAGCTGAATAGCAGCACCGAGGCCCAAAACTACACGACCCTTTTCAAGGACTGCGCAGTTTTCAGGAAACCGATCTGATCGCACAGACGCTGCAGTCTCAATACTGGCGCATTGCACCCCTTTATTTGTGCCACGGTCTCAGAGCCGCGCCACTGTAAAGATGCCAGTATCTCACATGATAGAGCTGCATTTCCCTCTGCCGGCCTACTTATCTCCCGACCTTGTCATACAGCACCTGCAGGCTTACGAGCCGCTCATAACACCACATCCGTATCTGTTACGGTACAACCAGCGGTCCGTGGATGAAAAGGAAGTCACATCGGATCCATTCTTCACAGAAGACGGCGCCAGAATCGAATGCTACGAAGTCTTTGAGCGTGTCGTCATCGTCCCCCTCTTTGGCCTTTACAAGGACATCAAGATCCCGGCCACTTTTCAATCCATCCCGGCCGGGGTGCGGTGCCGCGCGGACGCGGGCGGCGTACGGGTATGGTCCACCTACGAGGTTCAGCGGCGGGACCTCGGTGCTGAGTTTGAGCGGGCCGGCCGGGCCGACTCGGACGGGGTCGCGAGGGACGACCTCCACGATATCGTGGACGGCGCCGGTCTCAGCTCCCCCGGTGCTGGGGAGTGGGAGCTAGTTGAGTACGCCAGGGTAGAGTGCAACGCCATCGTCAAGCCCTTCGTCGTCAGGAGCTTCGAGCCTGCGCATCGCGATCTCTGCCAGAAGGTCATCAATGAGCTGAAGAGGAAGGCTAGCGAAGACCATATTACGCAGACACAGTCGCATGCCCAGCCGGTGCCTCTCGTGACACCCGCTTCTCAGGTTGTGGCTTAGATTGAAGATGGTCAAGGGATGGGATGGCTGGCAAATTAGATTATACGAGGGCAAGCGTTTTAGGTGTTTAGGCGTTTGGCAGGAAGGGAGCTCGGGTCTCGTTTATATTTGCCAATATTCGAGGTTAGGGGAGGCACTTAGCACTCATATGTAAGTGTATATTTGCAAATGCGGCTAAAATCATGTGTTACATCTGGACTGGGTCCCATTGATAGCAGCGTCCCATTGTGTGCCTCGAGCTGGGAAGCAGCATCACCATATGCATTTCTGGTAGCACGATGAAGGATCAGCTGCGTAATAAGTGTGCTCAGAGTGGTTTCGTCGCCATCATTAAGTCACATATTGTGGCTATTGAGAGTGAACCAACTGAGTCAAGTAAACATCACTTTCTCATGAATATGAGCCATCAACAAGTCTTGAATGGTGATCATTGTTTGTGTGGAGAGCCCGCCCTAGGTAACGGTCGCACATCTGAGACCACAAAGTCTCGGGCATGTAGGTACTAGCTGAAGTCAACATGTATCTAAGCCGAGCCGAAACCAATGAAGCATTTCAAGAACAGCCAAAGACGTAGCCACGGGGAAAGCTAGAGCATGTAGCAAAACCACGTGCAGATATGTAGCATAACCACGTGCAGATACGACATGACACCAGTCTCAGCCCTACTTCGAGCTCTAAGCCTTACGCAGTAAACGCCTCTCGTCACATGCAAACAACAGCATCTTGCTTCATTCTGAATTTATTATTGTCCTGAAAGAGAACCTTCAAAAGTGACGCAGCGTACCTATAGCGTATATACGAGCTTTGTTCCGCTCACTTTGCCATTTTTCAGGTCCTCCAACCCCTTCAGCACCCCCTCCAGGCCCGCCCCGCCCTGGTTCACCGACGTCCGGGCAACCTTGAACTTTCCCTGCGCCAGCAGGTCCCGGCTGAGGTCCCAAAAGGCTTTTCCGAACTCCCTGTCCTGTGGCTTAGCGGGATAATCCCGTCCACCGCGCGTGAAAGCCTCGCCAAAGACCGTATAGCCCATTGTGAATCCACCAGAGACTTGAGGGTTAACAGCCTTCACCGCCTCATCCTTGACGGGAAGTAGGGCACCATAGACTCCTGGCTGGGAGCCGCTCATTGCCGCCGCAGATATCTTGGTCGACTCGGGCGTGGGCGAGCAGTCCCAAGCGAGCGTGAGGTTGTTGTCGGTGTGGGCCTTGATCTCCTTGGCCAGTTCCTCGGCTGGAGTGTGGTAGTCGAATACGGCGTCTGCTCCCAGAGACTTCAGGTAGTCAAAGTTGTGAGGCGAGGAGGTGGTGAGTACGGTGAGACCGGACAGCTTGGCAAATTGGATGCCCAAGATCCCGGTCGCGGTGCTTCCCCCGTTGATCAGTATAGTCTTGGGTGTGGAGAGCGGGCTCGTTGTTGGGAGAGGAAGCTTCAAGAACTGATACAAGCCCTGGCCAACTGTTGTGATGCCAACGCCGAGAGTCGCAGCGTCTTCGAAGCTCACATTATCCGGAATGGTGAGCAGTACATCAGCATTTGCAATGACATAGTCCCCAAAGGCCCCTCTATCAGCGTCAATCCTGTTCCAGTGATGTTAGAACCCTGCTTTCGAACAATTCCTGGACAGTGGCCACAGAACAGGTGGTCCTAGCCATGCTTTGTGTTCCTTGTGCACGACACGGTAACTCCCCGAGGGTCCTCCAAGGACACAATCTGACAAATCTAATAGCGTTCCTATTGCGAGAGGGTATATCACTCACCCTCCGTGCGCCATTCCGCTTACGCGGTCCCCTTTCTTTAGGGCCTTCGTCACGCCCGAACCGACTTCCTCGACCACTCCTGCGTAGTCGCACTGCCGCAGCCCTGGAGGTCAATCGTGTGTTCATGCATAGTCGCCGTGGGGGCTTGCGAAGGAACGGCTTATACGTACACCAATCCTCGTGCCTGTAGCGTCGCCACTGTAAATGGACTTCCAATCTGTCGGATTCAGACCTAAAGCCCTCACCTTGACCAAAACATGGCCCTCGCGAAGGCTTGGAACGGGCACTTCCTTGACAGCGGCTTCCCCCTTTCCGACACATACTATGGCTCTGCTGAGTCTGCTCGCAGATGACATTGTGCTCGTACAAAGAGTTTGACGGTTGATGCAGTAACCAGACAAACAAAGTTGACGATGGGGTGGCGGGTAACACAAACTTTGAAATAAAGCAATTCGGACTAAGCTGGGGGCATCTCCGCTCGCTAAAAGTGACGCAATCTATCATCCCAAAAACCTTCAATGTCTCAATGTCCCGTCGATTACAAACCTCTCGCTCTTCCACACTGCGGCGACTGGATTACAAATCCACCCCCATTTCATCCGCAACGAGCTGCCTCCCCACATCAACGCTGACTGGAAGCTTCTGCCTACAGCCGTAGGGGGAAAATTACTGTCTCCTAGTTCCTGCAGGTATGCCTCGGAGAAATAAGTCTTTGCGCAGTGGGTCCGGTCACTTAGATCGGATGGATGCATTCAAACGACCGTGAAAGTCGCGACACGCCTGAAACTCCATGCATGTCACACCCATTATTACCACAATACCACCACACCTTCGGAAATTTCACAATGATTTAACAGAGCTCCTATAGCTTGCATGATTCTGGTTTATTGGAAGAGATCGGAGATTCGCACAGAGAAAAACGGAGGGTACACAGGTAAATCCCCCTTTTTTTAAATTTTTAAGGTGCTTATTAAGATATATATATATATATTTCTAATTTTATATTAATTCCTTTTTAAAGTATTTATATATATAAACTTTATAGTTATTTAAAATTATAGGTATATTTTTATTTAAGTTTTTATTTAATAAATAATATTTATTTTATAAGGTTATAACTTAGGTTTTAGTAAAGTTATAATTATAAAAAAAATATATAGAAATATATTATTTTTAATAGTATATTATAGTACTAAGGGTTTTACTTAGGAAAAAAATCTAATTTTAAGTTAGAATTAAAAGTATAATATAGAATATTTTTAAAAAATTTAAAATATACTACTATTTATTAAATATTTATATTATAATAATTATTATAAAGTTTAATTTTATATAAGAAAAAATTAGAGATTTTAAAGATATTTAATATATGTAAATTATTATAATATTTAAGGGATTAAGTTAGTAATTTAATTATATACTTATTTTAGTAGCCTGTGCACCCTCCGTTTTTCTCTGTGCGAATCTCCGGTCTCTATTGGAAACTTCCCATAGACTGTCTGTCTAGAGGTTGTCCCATGGGATGTTGTCCCGGACAGATGCTGTGGCCTCCGAGTCGCAGCGGACACATGAGTGAAGCTCGTAATTTCCATTGGCACAAACTATGGGATAAAATACATATTCAAACTCTATAACTCCCTCTTCAGTGGAGACACTGCAGGACACCAGGCTGCAACACCTCTAATTTCTGGCAGAGCGTCTGCCAGACATGTGCAGCTCTTTGATCGTCCAGGGCAATCGGCGCATACGCCTGGACGGCACCAGCCCGCAAATACAGCCCATGTGTCTTCATTCCCGCCGACGCAGCCTGGACTACCAGGCGAGAACCTTCCTCGGCGGTACGAGCCGTGATAAACTCGAAGATTTTGAAGATGATCCTGGTGATGCCCCTCAGATCTCCGGAAAGGCCCGTCGTACAAAAGCACGGGTCAACGGAGTTGATGACAATCGGGTGAGAGTCCGCGGTGTTGTTCGGAGTGATTGTGGTACAGAGTCTTCTAATGATATGCAATTGTAGCAGCTTCGAGAGGTTATATCTTGGGGGCGACACAATCGGTCAGAGCAGTAATGGAGCCAAGACGTGTTAGGGGGCTGGTTCTTACTGGTTCATTCCATTAAAATGCGACTCATCTTTGAACCAACTGAAAACATCTTGGTCGTGTGTCTCGGGGTACTTCGCCACATCGTATAAGGCTGAAGTTACGATTGTCAGGTGTGGCGTGGTCTCAAACTCACTGGCCGTCTTCTTGAGCTTCGGGATCAGCTGTAAAGCGAGCAGCAAAGTGCCAATGTCGTTGACAGCGAGTGTGCTCTCGGTGTCGTAGACGACCTTAAATCCGACGTTGCTGATTCCAGCATTGCTGATAAGTGTATCTAGTCGAGGAAGGGCATCGGCCTGATAAACGAAGCTCTTGATTGACGCAGGTGACTCGAGATCGAGCTGCCACACCTGGATGAGATGATGTGAGCAATTCAAGAGATTCTCAACCTCTGATTTGGTCGCCTTGCCTCGGGACAGGCTGCGGCAGCCAAGAATGACCTTGTTGGCACCCAAGCTGATTACATGTTTGGCAATTTCCTTGCCTATACCTCCATTCGCGCCGGTGATGATGACGGTCTGAGACTCGAAGGAGGCCGATGGCTTCGGGATGTCGAGGATAAATTGGGTATGGAAAAAGTCGCTGAGTGAAGGTATGGTGAGAGCGTGTGTGCGTTTCTTCTTACACAAAGTCCAAAGTCCAAAGTCGCAAACTGATTCTTCTCTGTTTTTAATTATTTGCCGTTTCGGTCTTAATTGGTGAAAGGGGCTATCGGCGATGTTAGGGGGTAAGCACACACGGACTTACACGGCAAACGCGAGGGCGGCTGAACTGGATAGTCCGTCATCCCCGCGGACTTGACATAAATACACCTTACCCATCGCCCAAACGACCTTCCGCGCTGCAATTTCATCTCTGGCCTGAACTCAAGCTGTGTGATCAAGAACACCCACAAGTTGTCGCCAAGACCATAATGGATTGCCGCGGAGACGTGCCTTTGCCCCGAGGTGTGGACTCCTCCGACAGACGTCACCGCCGGTCCCGCGTCCCTCTGTCGTGCGATCCCTGTCGCACCAGAAAGTGAGTGGACCAACAAGTTGGACCCATTGCTGCAAGTGACCTTTATTGCGAGGGTTGGATGCTGACAGAATCTTTAGACTCAAGTGTAATCGAGCGATGCCATGCCATAATTGCACAACTCGCAATGAGCAGGCATCTTGCAAATTCCGCGGATCTAAGCAGATCGCAGCCCCGGACCCCAACCGCGGCAACAGCGGGGATGAGATGCGCCAACGAATCGACCACTTGGAGAACCTTGTCAAGCAACTCATCGCTCAGCGCCAGGGCACGACATCGCATAGGGAAGTCGAGGGCGAAACGAATGCACATCTTAGCGCTGAGTCCGTGGCGGCATCTGATGGCCCAAATGTCGCTGGTGCTGGGAAAACGCTTATAGATGGTGTCCGCTCTATGTATTTGAGTGGGAACGAGTGGCAGGGGGTGCTACAAGAGGTATAGTAGATCATCCTTATCCAGTATCTTCGATTTCTTTTTGTTTAATAATTATTGGACCATGGATGAGTTGTTGCTGTCGCTCGTTTCCTTTCTGGCTCTTTCTACTCATCGATGCTGTTCCCTCGGCCTAGAAACCCTAGCCATAGTCACTGCAAGATACGTTTCATGACTAAATCTAGCCAGTCAGATCAACCAGTTGAAACGAACATGGCAGGACCATGATAGCGACTATGACCTGCCCCCTTCTTTCTCACATACGGTTGATGGATCCAGCTTGCTGTGTAACCAGGTCAAGCCAGTCGAACACATGGAGGTCCTATCAACTTTACCACCGAAGCACGAAATCGATAAATTGCTGCGGAGATTCTTCGATCGGAACACGTTCCCCACAAGCATCCCTCGTAAGTCAGTCGTATGTGTTGGGTCGGACGCCGCTCACGAATGCCAGCTATACTCCACGAATCAACTTTTATGCACGAGGTGAATATGCTCTCAAGCTAAATATAATTTCCCTCTCAAGACTTTCCTTTTCCGCACATTCAGCTTGAAACAATTAACAGAATTGCATTACTAGTATAATGAGCACTGGAAAGACCCACCTAGCACCAGCTTGATATGGCTAGGCCTCCTGTTCTCTATTCTTGGTATCACCATGTTGGCGTTTCACCAGCATGGGGGGCCGCCAGAGTATCAGGGCTTATCAGAGTCGCTCTTCCAATTATACAGGATGCGGACTGGCCAATGTTTGTTGAGCAGCGATATTTCCAAGTGTCTACCCTACACAGTCGAGGCTTTACGGTTCAACGCGACAGCCGAGCTTAATAGGAAGGATGACAACCGCCGCGGGCTGTGGATAATGACGGGCGTCCTCGTCCGCGCTGCCGTGAACATGGGATATCACCTGGATCCTTCAAGACTACCAACGATTTCCACCTTACAAGCAGAGTACCGACGCCGCACATGGCTATCAGTAACGAGCATGGATGACATGGCTTCCTTTCTCGGCGGCTTCCCTCGCATGGGATCAGCGATACAGTCAGACACCAAGGAGCCTCTCAATCTCCACGATTGGGAGTTGTCTGAGGAGGATACCATTGAACCTACGTCGCGCCCGCTGTCTGAACCTACGCCTGTGACGTACCTTATTGTCAAGGGCCGCCTGTTCCGTGCGCTGGGCCGTGTTGCCGAACTCAACAGTACTTTCAGACCAGTACCCTATGAGACCGTGCTCCGAGTCGACGAAGCCGTGCAGGATGCATACCAGAGCATTCCCCCGCATATGAGAGTGTATTCTGTGAAAGCTGCAAACAGTCCCACTACAGTATCACATTTTTCTAACCTGAGCCTGCACTGTCTGTATCATAAGGGCTTGTGCATGCTACATCGCAGATTCCTGGCCAAGGAAAGAGCCAACCAGAGGTTTCAGATCTCTCGAGACCGATGTATCTCATCTGCCTTGGCGCTTCTGGATTTCCAATCTGGCATACAGCAATCTTTTTACAGGACCTCTCAGACCCGTCAGATGCTGGCTCTTGCCGCGATGATTCTCTTCATGGAGCTCGAGTTGAGGAAAAGGGGTCCCGGAGAAGAGATGTCTCCGAATAGCGACTTCCTTCTACGAACTGTGGAACAGTCATGTGACCACTGGGCAGAGGCGGTGGAAGTCTGTGATGACGCTCGAAGAATCCATGATATTCTCCAAGGCATGGTTAGAAGTTATTATGCCGGGAGTAGCAATGGAGCTGGATCTTCTCAGACGATATCGCCTCAAGCACCATCAGATTTCTCGGGTTTGAGCACTCACTTTGGTGCAGCGGCCGGAGCGATATTGATTGAGAACAGCCTCTCCAACATGGAAATTGATTGGGTCAGTATTGCGCCCTGATCCCACTGCCCTTAGAGATTGGAGACGAGCCTGACTGACCACGATAGACTACGTGGGATGGTCTTCTTGAGGGGGCTAGCCAAGTTTCAGATCCGATCTATTAGATAACATGGGATCTGAGTTCTGGATAAGCGTCACTTAAGCCCTGTCTTGTGGGAATTACAGTGAAATTTCCCCGACTTCTAGTGGGCTCCTAAGACTCGCTGGACTTGAGAAGTTCTCATCATGCCCAGCAGCGACGTGATATACAGCTTGCCTCCGTACCGAGTTACTATACCCACGCATACAGTAGACCCTTTGCTGGACCCGAGGCTAAGACAACAGTAAGAATCAGACACGGACACCTGGACCCGGATATTTTACCGACTGTGGTGAGCGCGGTGGACACCAGATTGCCGTGCAGACCTATCGGTATTGAGTCAAGCATATGTAATTTCCACATTGCATTCAACTTGCTCAAAGCAATAGCCGGCCGAGTCCCGCCTGCGACCTCACCAAAGCGTCAATTTCCTCCGCCTCATGCCTTATAACCGGATCATTGGGTGCTTGCTGGCGGGCAATATCTATGAGTGATTTTGCGGCATCCATGTTGCCCAAGACACGCTCTATCGACGCGGCTCGGAACGACAGCTTTGCCATCTGCTGCAAGCTTGGCCGCCAGTCGCTCGTGAAGTTCTCCCCGGCTGCCATCGCCGACTTAACGTGGTAGTCGGCCTTACCACCGTAGTATCGGATCTTAGTCTTGTCAGATTCGGATGTCTCCCTTAAGAAGACAAGGATATTCTGCGCGCAGTTGAGGCAGACCTGGTAATACGTCTCGGAAACTCCGTAGAGGAAGCCCTGTCCCCCTTTGGCCGCGACCTGCGACCAGAGGTTACCATTCCTGATGAGCGCGACCTTGATGTAACCAGTCGTGTAGGCTTCTGCGGCCTTGTGGAATTCCTTTTGCCTAAAGTAGAGGTTTCCTAGATCTTTATTGCGTTTGAATTCGGCCAAGACTGCATCTGGCTCGGGCAGGTCTTCTTTGGCAACGGCATGTTTCACAGACTCAGCCAGCGAGCTGGATACACTGCCATCGACTGAGAAGTGTAAAAACCCCCGCAAGTGGTCGTGGTATGGCTGGAGAAGCCTCTCCTGGTTCTTCTCTCCCATGAACCCAGGACTCAGGGTAGACTCAAATGGATTGTGGATGGTTAATTTGTGTCTGGTAAGACGGCCAAACCCCCTGACCATCAAAATACCCCTTGTGGCGAGGGCTTCGCAGAAAAGGTCGTGGTCACGGTGGAGGATGACCAGATCAACATCGGCGTCGTGATCGGAGCCAGGAAATTCTGCAGGCTGATCGGAAGTCAACTCGATAGAATGGGTCATCACAAAGCCCTTGAAACTCTCCCTTGAGCGTGCAGTAGTGCGAACGACAGGAATTTGACGGGCCAGCAAAAACCCTTTGATGACTTGGCCGACTCCCTGCGCACGAATTCGAATGAATTGATTGCCCCGGAGCATAACATCTCTAGCTTCCGCGTGGACTTGGCGATTGGTGTGCAGTATCTGCATCTCCCGTGGGTGTGTAATGTTTGCCATGCCCTTGGGCAACCAGAGCAGGTCAGCCTGCTCAACGCGTCGCAATTTTGCAGGTGGCGGATCGCAGAGAACCACATGATATATGGCGTTCCTGACCTCAATCGGGAGGTCAAGGAAACGAAACGGATTATTGGTGAATTCCGCCATAGTGTTCTCCTTGATGCGCATCCGACCGTGCTCTCAAGCTGGCCTCAAGCAGGCATCTTTTGATAATGCCCAATCGTTGTTGGAGAAACGGGTAGAAGGCTTATCTTATCTCCAAGTCATTTGACGGCTTACATCAGCAAGTCCGATTATCCCCAAAGTACTCCATTTGAATATGGCGCGACACGCTTTGTTAAGGAGGATAGAAATTCGCGCAACCTTTTTTAGAAGTCGCGCACCTATTGCTAACTAAGTAGACCCACCTGTGTAAATAAAGTAACTTAAATAAAAAAGTTTTAATATTTTTATTTTTATTTATAAAGTATTAAAATATAGTATATTATTATTATAATAATAGTAAAAAAATTAAAAATAAAATAAATAATAAAATAAAATTTAATTAAAAAACTAAAATAATAAAATAATAAATAATAATAAATAAATAAATAATTAAAAATTAAAAAAATTATTTAATTTATTAAGTTATATTTTATTTTAAATTTTAATTATATTAAATATTTTTATAAATATTTAAAATAAAATTAATATAAAAAAAATAAAAAAAGTATAAATAAATAATAAATATTATATAATAAAATAAAAATTATAATATTATAATTTTATAATTTATATATAATTAATATTAGTATAGGTCTTATATATATATAAGAGTTATAGTTATATTACTTAATTAATATATTAGGAGGAAGAGTTTATACCTAGAAGGTAGAAGGCTAAACCTCTACTATATACCTATAGATTAGTTATATAACCTTATAAGTAATTATATTATACTTACCTTTATTCCTATACTAGTAGTCTTTTATTAAGTAGTAGGTAAGCTTTAAAAAATTATTTTTTTAAAGTTAAGTTAAACTTAAACCTTTATTATCTTTTAATTTAATATAATATACTAATTTAATTAGTTATAGTATTATAAAATAAAGGTATATATTAGAGTAAGAATTATTATTAGTATTTACTAGTATAGTTTATATATAAGCTAATTTTTTCTATTTAAAGTAAATTTTATTAAATATTAAATAGTATATTTTATATTTAATTAACTTTTTATTAATTTATTTAACTTTTTATTAATTTATATTTTCTTTATATAAAGTTTATAAAAAATATAATATTTATACTTTATAATAGTACTATTATAAGTAGGTAATAATCCTTTTTTTAAAGTTTTAAATTAAATTAAATTAAATTAGATTAAACTAAGTATAGTTAAAGAAAAGATTTAATTATTAATATAAGATTACTTTAAAACTATTTACTTTAAGTATTTTATTATATATTTTCCTTATAGTAAATATTATATAATAGTATAAAAGTATTAAAGTTATTTATATAGTAGTATAGTATTTTTTTATTATTATTTTCTATAGGTTTATAAAAGTAGTTATAGTTTTTACTATAAGTAAAACTATTTAGGAGTAAGTGTTTTCTAATAATATACTTTTTAAGTATTAGTATCTATTTTAAAACTAATAATATAAATCTAAGCTTAAAGAGGTTTAAGGTTAGGTATAGTAGCTTAAGATAGTTTTATTTTAATATAGTACTTAAGGGTTATTATATTAATCTAACTTTTTTTTTTACTTTTATTAATAATATATACTATTTTATAAATACTAATTAAATAGAGTAACTTTATTAACTTAAAAGTTTATTTATTTTAATATTATTAAAGTAACTACTTTATTAAAAGTAATTTTTTAAATAATATTTATATTTAAAACTTTATAAATACTAATATATTTTAGTTAATATATCTTTAAATATAAAGCTTTAACTTATTATTAAAAATAAGTTATTTAAAAGCTTTATTTAATATTACTTTTATTATTATATTAGTAGAATTATCTTTATTATTAATTTACTTAATTTTATTAATCTCTCTTTACTTATATAATTAGTAAAATACTATTATATTAATTATTAGGTATTTCTCTTTAATAGTACCTAATTTAACTAAATACTTATATAATAAATAAGAATTAGTATAAATAATAAGTAGAATTTATAAAAGTTCTAAATAGTTAATAACTTTATAGATTATAATAAATATTATAATACTTATATTAAAACTATTAATTATACTATAGATTTTTAAAGTAAGTATATTTAATATAAACTAAATTCTATAGTTTATATTATTAATTTATTATTATAAATATTTATTTAACTTAGTATAGTTTAAATTTATTAAGTTTTATATCTATATTACTATAAAGAGATTAAAGATTATTTTTAATTAATAGATTATAGTTAAATATACTCTATAAGCTTATTATTTAATATATTTTTATATATAATTAGGTATATTAATCTCTATAAGTTTAATCTTTATACCTTACCTTTTTTAATATATATAGATATCTATTCTTTATTTAAAAATATAAAAGTTATTAAAGTTAAATATAATATTTTCTTTAAGTTATATTTATAGCTTATACTTTAATTTCTACTCTTATATTTTTTTCTTTAAAAACTTAAAAATTTTAAAAGTATTAAAGTTAAAAGTATTATTAACTTATATAACTATTAAATTAAAATTATTCTTTTTATATATATAGTTTATAATTATTAAGTAAAGATTATATATAAAAGTTTTTATTTAAAGATTTTTAATATAATATATTTAATATATTATAAATTAATAAACTTTAAATTTAATAATATTATAGAATAACTTAATAATTTTTATAATAATATTAAAAGAATATTTATATTATAATTTAAGTAGTAAGTATATTAAAATAATATACTTTAGTTTAAACTTTAATTAAAAGTATATTTAAGTAATATTATATAGTTTTAAAATTATATTATAAAGTATAATTAGTATAACTATTAATACTAATAGAAGATATTAGCTAATATATTATATAGTTAGAGATTATATAAGAATACCTTTCTTTTCTTTATTTTTATATTTTTAAAAATTTATCTATAACTTTTTAAAAGACTTAATATTCTTACTTTTAATCTTATAAACTATATAAGTATTAAAGATATATATTCTACTATATTTCTTTTTATTAAATAGTTTAAAAAT